>JAXIVJ010002183.1:47500-115847 GCA_036785665.1 Chirona hameri | reverse complement strand
AAAATAGTTGAGAGGGTGCGGTGATTGAGTGTTGTGATGAAGGTGGGAAGATGGATGTTGAAATGATTTGGTTGGTTGAGGGGATTAGGGTGTGGGTGTGGGGGAGGAAAATATTGGTGGGGAAGAGATAGGAGATGAGGAAGATAAAGTTGGGGGGGGTGATTTTAGTAGTGAAAGTGAGGGGTGGGGTTTGGATAATGTATGGGTAGGAGGAGAGTAGAGAGGATGAGAAATTAGTTAGGGAGAATGGGAATTTATTAGGGTTATTATATGGGGGTGGTATGTATTTATTATATGTATTGAGATTAATGTAGGTGGTGGGGCGAATAGGTATGATATGGAGGTATGTGGTTTGTGGTATGGTTTGTATAATGGGTTATATTTTTAGGTATAGAAAGTTAGGTTATGGATGAATTAATGTGGAATGGTTTGAGGGGATATTTAAATTAGTTGTTTAATTGGTGATGAATTAGTTTTGGATTTTTAAGATAGGGGTATGTAGGTGATTAGTGGAGTTTTTTTAGTATATAAAAAATAGGGGTTAGTGTGGTGTGTTTTTGTTTGAGGTATTAAGGTGTATTAAATGAGTAGTTTGTAGGTTGTGTTTTGATGTTGGTGAGTGTAGGGGGGGGTTATGTTTTTGTGAAGGTTTAGATGTGATTTTTTTAGGTTTGGTTGGTGGGGGTTTTGGTTTATGGGATGGAATTAAGTGTTATGTAATTGTAGGTTATATTATTGAGATGTAGTTGTGTATTTGAAGTGAGAGTTGGTTATGGGGAAGTTAATTTAATTGTTATATATGGTATTTTAGTAGAATTAGGGTGAGAAGTATAAGGGAAATATGGGGGATGATTGTTAAGTATTTGGATATTTGGGGGGTGGGAGGGGGGTTGGGAGGTATGTTTGATGATGGAAAGGTTTTGGGAAGTGTTGGTAGGTTTTGGGGGTGGGGGTTGGGAGTTAAAAAGTGATTTAGTGGGTTGTTTGATAGGATGATGTTGTGGGAAAAGTGTGGGGTTTTGAGGGGGGGTTAGAATTGGGGATTTTTTTTGAATAAGATGTAATAGATTGGTGTGGAATGTTGGAGGAGGAAGTTGGGTGAGTTGTGTAGGGGTTTTTGGTTAGGGGTTATTTGGTGTGGGGATGAGTGATGGGTTTATTGGGGTGGTAGGTTTTAGTGTGGGGGTGAGAAATTAGTGTGGGGATATGGAATAGAAGAGGGTTGAGGTAGATATGTGGTAGAGAAGTTGGGTTTAGTTTTGATAAGGATTGGGGAATGGTATGGGATTTGGGGGGTGTTTGGGATAGTTGATGGTGGGATTGTGGGTGTTGGAGTTGGGGTATTTATGTGTAGAGATAGTGGTGGTATGGGGGGGTTGGGTTGAGGTGGGTTGTTTGTAGATGGGGATAGGGGGGAGTGGGGTGGAATGGGAGGGTTAGTTGTTTTTTGTGTAGGAGAAAGATTGAGGAGTTGGGTAATGGGAGGAGATAGATTGTAGGGTTGTAGGGGATTTTGTAGGGGTTTTGGTTGATAGGGGAGTAGGATGTATATTAAGTGTGAAATAAATATTGTATGAATTAGGTGATATTAGATAGGGATTTTGAGGGGTATGGTGTTTATGTAGGGGATATTAGGGAGTGGTATGTGTTTAGAGTATTTATGTTTTAGGTTTATGGAATTTATAGTTTGTATTGTAGGTGTAGAGAGGGAGTGTATTAGAGTAGGGAAGAGTGTGAGGGGGAGTATTGATGAGGTAGGGGTATGTAGGGTATAGGTAAGTATGGGATAGTTATGTGATTGAGTTGTATGTGGATGTTTTAGTGGTTGAGAGTTGTTTAAGTTGTTGTTAAGGGGGATTGTGTATTTAATGTGATGTAGGGTTAGTTTGTGTGTGTTTGGTATGTGTTAGTGGAGTGTAGGTGGGAGTGTGTTGAGTTAGGTTGGTTAGGTAGGGAGAGAGTTGTAGTAGGATATGTAATGTAGTTAGAGGGGGATAGTAGTGGTGGTTTAGGGGGGGGGAGGGGATATATATAATTAGATAGTAGGTTAGTAAGTGTGGGGTTATAGTATTGTAGTGTAGTAGATTGGATATTAGGAGAGTGGGAAATGAGTAGTGGTAGTATTTAGGTAAAGAAGAGTGAAGAATTTAAGATAGTTAAGAGGGGAATTTATTGTATTGTATTTAGAGTATGGTAGGATGGTAGGTTAGATATGGGTGGGGGGAGAGATATAGGTAAAAGTGAAGGTTTATGAAGGGATTTGAGGGTTATGAAAGGAGTAGTGGTGGTATGGAGTTATGAGGAAAGGTTGATATGAAGTTTATAGAAGGAGATAGGTAGGATAGAGATTGTAGGGATGAGTTGGAGGATAATGTGTATTATAGTTAGGTTAGAAGGTTGTATTTTATAGTTTATATATTATATTTGTAGTAGGGAGAGGTGATTATAGTATTTAAATATGAGTGAGATTGAGAATTAGATATATTGGGAAGGGGGAGGGGGGGTATATAGTAGTTGTATAGGAATGGTATTGTAGATGGTATAAAAGTGTGTATAGTTGATATGTTAGTAAGAGGGTTAGATGAGGATAGGATGGGAGGAAGGTAGTGAGGTGGTTGGGGAATAAAATTTTTATTGTGTTGAATGAGAGTGGGGGTGTTTTGGATATTTATATGGGTTGTGTATGAGGATTGGTTATGATAGGTATGTATGATGTGATAGGGATATTTGTAGATTATATAATATTTGTTTTATTATTGTATATATGATAATGATAGGGTGATAATAGAGGTAATAGTGGGAAGGAGGGTAGGAATAATAAGGTTGGGGGAGTCTTAGCAGCATTCGGCGGGCTTGTAGAGGGGACTAAGTGTTAGGTGTCATTTGTGTTGTTGGGATGTATTTTTGGTTTTGTGTTGTATATCTGGAGAGTAGCTGATGTTGTTGTGCTGTTGGAGTTTGCGCCAATCCAATTATTGTTCGTGTTTGTTTAGGTGCTTTTTGTTAGCAATTTAAACAATCTGAACTGTACGGCGGCCTTACTGGTTTTATGTATTCTGCTATGCCTTTGTTCAAAATCACGGTCAATTATGTGCCAAGGCTCCTTCGGAAGATTCCGCCGGCGGGCAGTCGTGGCATATTCACTACGACTTTGTGCTGGCCTTTTGTACTTCCCCCATTTCTCCGCCAATTCATGCAAATGAGTGCCACTCCATGTACCTCACCTCTGGCGCTGCTGCTGATAACACAACAGCACAAGGCGCACCATGAGCGAGTGTGCCAACGCATCAACATATGGTATTATGCTAACTGTAGTAACTGTATTATGCGCATACATATCATGCTAGTTTTTTACTACAACATTTCCGTCCATCCACTCTTGTGTATAAAGTGTCGTTTCATGAATGGGCTTAAAGGCAAATATTGACCTTTCGAGGTTTTATTTTTCGGAATTATCTCATGGTATCAATAGATCGCTTCATCTAGTTTTAAAAGTGAAATAACAAATTTTTATTTTGCAATAATACAAATTTGGGAAAATTATAATATTTGTAGGTACTTATATATGGTGAGCGAACGGTATATCCTTCTCTATATCTGCGTGACACGCTTTCTTCATGTTGAAAACTCTGTGACAATGTCCCTGAAACAAATCGCCGACACTAAATATGATGCGCCGTTGGTGCATAAATGGACCTTCGATTCATTGCCACCTTTTTCGATTGTTTGTTGAGTGTTTTGGAAAAAGTGGGTTATTGTGCATTTATAAGCTAAAGCATTGTATTATATACAGCCAGAGACAGAACTATAAGCAAAACTCATAATGTTGAAAATAATTGAACCGATTGCTTAACAAAAAAAAATAGAGGGTTGCAGGTCACTAACTAGGCCGTCGTTGGGTGCCATGAGTTAATGCTAATTTGGATACCTTATTATTCAATTGGGTGTTGATGTTAATGATAGTAGGGCACTTCATCATAATATAACATAGGTAGACAGAATGGACATATAGAGAGCATATTTCTATACCAGTTCGTCAAAAAGCAATCACAGGATTTGTGGGGGACCGAGAAATTCGTTACCAAGTACTTAAGAGTACCGGGTCGTTTAAGCCCTCGCCCTACACAACTGCCTGACAGGCCCCCCCCCCCCCCTTGAGGTTTTCTTGAATAATTTTGACACATGGGGTGCATCTTGCTGAAATTTTTGGTATCTGAGTGTTACAACAATTATACGTAGGCTGTAAAAATATATTTGAAATTGGGTTAAGTATTTTGGAGATAATAATGTTTTGATGACGTCATGTTGTAACAAAATGAGAAATAGTTTGAAAAATCGTAGAAAAACAGAGTCTAAAAGCAAATTGCAAACTCAATTCACCAAAGATACAAAAGTGCATTCTCTTTAAAATGGCAGTCTCTGTGATTTGCAAATTTTTGGTTTTTTGACCCCTAAAATAAAAAAAAAATATGGATCTTTTTTGCAAAATCCCCACAAAATCCAAATTTTTAAATGAGTTTTAGAAAAACCGAGATATATGTAAGGAGAACTGGGTATTGGGGGCAATACGCATACCAAATTTCAAAGCAATATCTCCATTATTGACTGAGTGATGGCTTCCTAAGTGTAAGAAACTGATGACGTCTTTTTTTAATAACTTTTTGTGACATTTGTGGACAAGATACGAACAAATAATTACTTTTTTATATTTCTAAGCCAAAACTGGGCTAGGAACATGCCTTTTTATTTAAATTTATCATTTTCTAATTTTGAGATTTTCTGATGAGCAAAATCGCTGTTCTGGACGTGGTAAATCCGAGGTCATTCACTTGACCTGGAAGTCAGCCCGTTGACCTGAAACTCTATAAAATGCATACTTTTAGATTCCTTCTCATGACAGAAACATGCTGGTTCTTACCGCATTGCTCTAAGTTTGCTCGGTTTGGAAGTTAACAGGGCAGCCCTGTCAGGGCCCTCCGTAGGGCGAGAGTGAAAAAAGCTCACGTAGGCGAGGGTTAAGGGAATAAATAGTTCACCTTTAAAATGGTGTTTTGAACTGAGATTGCAGATTTGTAGAGCAGATAAAACGGTGTGGTTGAGAAAGAATTACCTCGTTACGCTAAGTAGAAGTTTCGACCAGTGACGTAAGATCCTATTCAGTGGATAGGGGGGGGGGTGGGCTTCAGCCCCTCCAACCTGTGGCTCAGCCCCCTCCCCCCAACAAAAAAAAAGACTTGTTCAGTCAGGCCCCCGCCCCCAACTTTAAAGAATATATCTGAGAATGTTGTGCAGGCAAAATTGAGTCTCAGCAACGGCGCGACCGGATTTGCTGCTGCAGCAAGCACCAATCGATTCAGCGCATAGGATTTGATGAGCCGTGCTGAAACTGGTGACCTCAGTGGTCATCACCGTGAACCTTGTAGAGGGGACAAAAAAAAATCAAATTTGTGCATTTGCTGCAAAATAGAATTTCATCATCATCAACATGTTTATTTTTTATAACATATATGGTACACATAAGGTAGAGTGTGGCGCAAAAGGCTGGGGAGGCTTGACTCTATAGGCGCCAACTCTAACACATATCATCCGGTACCTAGACTGACAAAAAAAGAATTAAGACACCCTCGGCAGGGTGGTTGACACCTCTAGGCCCGTGTGATGCCCTCACAACTTAAAATACGTCGCGTGAAAGGTGTTTGTTTAGCACTCAGAGAGGTGTACCGGAACAACCGTGATCGCCGCTGCATGAGGTGTATAGTGTTTAACGGAACACCCTTGATAACCGCTGCATGGTGTGTCGAGGTGTCGTAATACTCATTGCGAGGGGGTGTCGATTGACGCCTCAGCCGGGCGTATTGCGGGAGTTCGTTCACTCACTGGAAAGGCTAACGTCACCGCTAAATGGAGGTGTCGAGGTTGTCGCAATACTCATGCGGGGGTTGTCGATTGACCCTCAGCCGGGCGTATTGCAGGAGTTTGTTCACCTCTGGAGAGGTGTAACGGTCGCCTGCTCCCTGGGGTGTCGGTGACGCAGACACTTGGGCGGTGCGGGTGCCGCCTGCCGGGCGCCGGCTCAGAGACGTGTCGCAACTCGCAAGCCTCATGCCATTCTGAGCATATCTGACATGACGTCTGGACCACTGTCGCCCCAATCTGAACCTTCCCAATCTGAGCAACTAAAAATTAGTACATTTCATTGCAAAACCATTGTATTAACAAAACCGTGAATTATTGTAAACAGATCCATGTATCAACAAAAACATCACACATCATTCTTCATCAAGCATCCTCATAAATAGAGTCATAGTTACTATGGATCAACAGTCAGAGCTACGTATATTCATTATGTTTGTAGAAGCTTGGTCGGTGCAGGCCTCCGACCGGATTGAGCAATACAATTTGTTTGTGACGAAGGGCATGAAACATATGGACGCTATCATACCTAATGTGTTATCGATCACAAGAGTTCACAACTCTAACTACATTTCTAAGATCAAAGGAACGCACGAAATAACTGCACTCACAAGACTCAAATTAGTAATTATAACTCCGATCACGGCAGCACGATTTGACAGCCTTTCGCAACTCAACGGCAACTTGAACACTGACAACGGTCGACGCACTCACTACTGCACAACGTCCGCGACCAAGGGTCACGGCCCAACTGCGCCGGCGCGGCCGGTCGGCGGGCGATGTGCGCGCGCAGCTAACGCCAAGCCGCCGTCTGCGTCCCGACAACCCCAGGCAGGGCGGCGAGCCGTCACAGTTCCTCTCCCAGTGGGGTAAACGAACTCCTGCAATACGCCCGACTGAGGCGTCATCGACAACCCCCGCATGAGTATTGCGACACCTCGACTCTCCATGCAGCGGTGACGAACACACAATGCGATGGTGGTCGGCACTGGACACACCACGCCGTGGTGTCTGCCATGAGTGTAGATAGCAAAGCCTCAATAAATTACAAACCCATGCATGAGTACATTTCCAAATTAACCCCTGTGGTAGAGGTTAACACCCGGGTCGTGTGTCGCGATTTTGTGAAGTGTAAAAACTCAACCGGCCGCCGTATCACGCGTCATCGCGCGCAGCAGATCATCAGTAGCAGCCTGCGCGCGTCCGCCGGAGGGAGCGGACCCACCAGAGCCTGCACAGGAGCTACGATTTAATTAATAAACACCAGTGAATCTGTGAGGATTTTGCAAATAGTTTTGGAGAGTGACGGGCTACCGCGCGGCGCGCGCGCCGCTACTGAGACTCGTGCCGTGCAACATGATTTGTGATTGGATTGGATCGTGACTCCTGCGTGAAGTTGTAGTGTAGATTCTGTATATGTTGCTAATCAAGTTCGTTTCTATGACAAGTGTATATCGGCATGAGAAGATAAAGTGTGTTGTGTTTTCTTGTGGGTGCCCGCAGGGACATACCGCGGAGTCTGACTTCTGTAATTATGAACATGTGGGCGTTTAGTTGGGACATATCAGTTATCAATCTGGTGTGGAGAATGTTGCTTGCTTTGGTTCCATGTGAATAATAGTAAGGGGGGCTTTGGGTATACCTAACTGCTGTGTAATCTGTTTTTTTGAAGTCGGGATAAGGGAGCTGTTCGTGACTTCTGGTATATTGGTTTCCATTGGTGTTTCCGTGAGAGTGAAGAAGGAGCGCTGGTGTGACGTAGTGCGAGTTTGAACTAGGGGTGTAGATGGTTTGCGTTTCTTAGTGTCCTGTTCGTGTCGTGTGCCGTGAATGTGGCATGGATGGCGGTAATGTAGCTGGGTGTGTTGTGACGGTCGGTGGCATTAGATTGTGGTAGAGTGTTAGGGCGGTGAATGTGGTCGTCTCGTGTCAGCTTGTCCCATACCCAGCTCGATTCGTAATTTGTCGGATGATGTTTCTAAAGAGCTTCCCATCGTCAGTCTAGCTGCTCTGTTTTGCAGTGTCTTGTCGCGTCTTGAATTGTGGATTATGTCCGTCGTAGATGTCGAATTGTGATATGTCCGTCACAGTAGTCGAAGTGCGGTCTGATGTATGTTTATATATTGATCGAGAACGTGTCGGGGAAGGTGCTGTGCAATACGGTACAATGGACTGGATTGTTTTATTGACTTTATTTAATATTTCGTTCACATTTCGTGGGAAACGGAGATCTTTTGAAAAGTCATGCCAAGGTGCTTATGTGTTTCGTTTATGGGTATTGGGACAGTCTCAAAATGTAAGTGTATGGTAGTTGGTGTGGTTGCTTTTTGTGGAAAAATGTTTGTTGGATGGTTTGGGGCAACGTTGAACTGTATGGGCCCACTTCCTGACCATATTTATGAATTCGTCCAAGTCGTTGCTGGTATATGTGTGTGTTGGGTTGTTTAGTAGTTCGTTGCTGTGTGAGAGGCAGTATAATGAGGTATCGTCTGCAAAATAAAAATATGTCGTTGTGCGTGCGATTCGAAAGGTCCGTCTAGGTAGATTAAAGCCAGCAATGTGCCAAGAACAGGATCCTTGCGGGACAGCCGGCATTATTTTACGTGGGACGGAGAAATTTATTTCGAATGTGTACTCGTTGTGTTCTGTTCGCTCAGTAAGATTTTAACCATTGATAAGTCTTCCCGAAATCCCGAATTCGTTTTCGCATTTGTGTAATAAGCCCCTGTGCCAATTTTGTCGAGAATATTTGAAATATCTAAATATAGCGGGGAAGATCTGCGGCCCGAGTCTAAATATTTGTATAAATTATGGGCTAAATAATGAAGCTGTAGTTCAGTGCTATTGGGGCCTTCGATAGCCGCTTTGTTTCTCTGTCAGAAGGGCGTGGGTAGTAATGTGGCCGTATATGTTTTTGTACACAATCTTTCAAATACCTTTGAGAGAGCTAAAGAATGCTGATTGGTCGTTAGCAGTGTGGGGTTTGAGGGGCGAACCTTTGTTTTTGAATATGGGTTTAACATTAGCTGACTTTACAGTCCTTGGTAAATTCCGATGGGAGAGTGATTTGTTGAATAATTGTGACAATGCTTTGCGATTATGAGTGCTGTGAGTTTGAGTAATTTTACAGGGAGGCCATCTGTCCGTTGTATTGTTGGGGTCTAGTGAGTTTGAGGATTTGAGTACTACTTCGTGTTCGTTGGTTGTTATTTGTTCGAGTGTGGGTACCGTGGGGTGTTTGCCATGCTAGGTGTGGTGGGGCATTGCGTGTCCGGGTATGTTGAAGTGTGGGATTGTGCAGCAAAATGTCGATGAGGAAGTGTCGCTTTGTCTAGGCCGTAAGTCACTACGTCACCGGTCAAGTCCTAGCAGTGGGTAGGATAGGTGTGTCGTCGCGTGCTCGGCCGGCGATGGAGCGAGAGTGTTTTGTGATTATTGTGAGGGTTTTGTTTCTGAGCTAGTAAATTTGTCTACTTGTCTGTGCAGATGTTCGTTTTTTTAACCGTCTGTTCGTCGAGCTAACTAAATTACGTTGGTATCGCCACCTGGCCCAATTTGAGTCAGTTTGTGTTTATTTTGCGAGTTTGAACAGTCCGGTCTCGCTTCCGTGATTGTTCGTTTAGTTCGGTCCGTGATCCAAGATTGTATCGTGTGCGTTTCCGTCTCATTGTGTTTTTGGGGGATTGTGCGGCAGACTCCCGCGTTCGTTGCAGTGTGGCGATGAATTCGGATGTTGCTGGTCTATGTCTTTGGTCCTCGATACTTGTCCAGTCAGCGTCGAGAAGTAGTCTGGTCAAAAGTGCAGCGTCCCATTTTTTGGTAGTCCCACACAGTGAGTACGTTTTCTTCGTCGGTGTTTTGTGTAGGTGGTGCTAAATCCAGTACAACAAAGATCGGTGGAATTGGTCTAGGTGCACAAATGATGATAGTGTACCGCTGTGTTGTACTATGTTGATGTTGCTGATGAAAATGAGGTCTCGGCAAATTGCTGGTACTGTGCGTCACCTCGGGTAGGCTGGTCTATGACTTGGTGCAGGTCTAACATATGTGCCGTGTCTTTGAGTTTGTGGTCAAATGGTGTGATACCACTGTGCTGATGGAGAGGATGATCAAGGTAAATGTTGCCAGTGTTGAAATCGCCCAGTGAGATTATTGCTGTCTGTGTGTGAGTTTGGCCTGGCAGATAGCCTCAGTGAAGTGTCGGAGGAAAGTTTGCAATCTGCCGGTGGGCAGGTTCGGTGGGGAGATCAATGCAGCTTATAAGTAGGGTGAAATTTGTGTTTGATTTTTGCCCGGACCCACTCTCATCCCCAATCTCAATATTCGATAATTTATGGATGGGTAATGACTTGTGCACGTACAGTGGCACCCCTCCTCCGTGTCGTGTTATGTGCTTTGTGAATGGTGGGTGGGAAGTCGTTGATGGAGTACTGGCTTTCGGCTACTGATCTGTCTAATTTTTTGTTTCAGTTAAGGCTAATATTTTTACGTTGTTTGTCGTGATGAATTGTTCTAGTTCGTCTATCTTGTGTACTATGGTGATCTGTTAATGTTGAGATGAGCGATCGTGAGCTGGGTTTGTTTCTGGTGTGCCTGGATTATTTCGATACCTGTGCATTATCAGTATGTGTTGTGTGTTTTTGTATGAGCCAAGCTGGTGACCATTGATAGTTGGTGATGAGCGGGGAGGTGTGGTCTGTCCTGTGTTGGGTGGGGTGGGTGTGGATGGGTGGGGTGATGGGTCGGTGGAGTTTGGAGGTGGTATGTTAGGTGATGTAACAGCGGGTGAAGTCCCAGGCAGCTCTGCGGCCGGCCGGCAGTCCGTGACGTCGCGCGAGGCCGAGAGAATTCGGCAGGGCCCGGGCGGACACGTCCCCCGGCGGAGCGGCGACGATGACAGCTAGCAGTTCAGGGAGTAACTCACGGCGCCGGCGAGTGCACTGCGGACAGTGTGTACATCCGTCAGAAACAGAAACAGATAAACAGATGTACAAGGGCACAATCACCAACGAAATACAAGAGACAATTACAAACAAGACATCTCAGCAACAGCTGGGACCGATTTTCTCGCAACAAGCACCAATCGATTCAGCGCATACGATTCAATCAGCCTTTCTGAAACGGGTGAACTCAGGTCATCGGCCGTGACCTTGTAAATGCAAAAACAAAACATATTTGGCATTACAGCAAAATATAATTATCAGCAACGGCTGGACCGATTTGCTCGCAACAAATGCATTCGATTCAGCGCCTATGATTTCAATAACCGTTCTGAAACTCGTGAAAGGTCATCACCGTGACCTTGTAAATCCCCCCCCCCCCCCCCCTCAAGAAAAAATGAATTTACAAGGTCACGGCGATGATCTGAGGCACTGGTGGAGTTTCCTATTAAAATGGTGAGGCCCCTGCCCCACCAATCTAGTGATTTTCCCCACCACTTTTGTCAGATTTTCAGGGTTTCCTGGCTGTTAAAATAACGTTTTTCACCTCAACCAGCAAAACAACCAGCAAATATGACATTTTGCCGCACCAACTTTTTCTGAAAAGCTCTACCAGGTTACCAGTTTCAGAAACAGCTGATGGGTACAGAGGTCACCAGTTTCAGAACAGCTGATGATACAGTATGCGCTGAATCGATTGGTGCTTGTTGTGAGCAAATCGGTTCAGCCGCTGCTGAGTATTCCATTTGGCTGCAATGCCAGATCAGAGTCGGACCTGGACATGTCTCGAATCTAATCTATCTTGTGTCACACCATTCTAAAAATAATTAATGTGCCCACCATTGACTAGCGTGCGATGAGCTCACCCAACCTGGGATGAAGCAGCAGGGGTGCAAAGTACACGTGCTTTCACGGTGCGATACAAGCCATGTTGAAAAAACTGGCCGGCTTCTGGCCGCCAGATGTAGATGGCGAAAGTTTTCACCTTACATTTTATGTGGGGTACATCCCTTTCATTCGCATATGTAACAATGAAACCACATGGACCTCCATCATGCACGTGCAAACTGCAGTATTTACATATTTTATCTATAATGACCTATTTTCGTTTCATCCTGTGGCCACACAAAGGACTCAAACACAAAAACAGGCAAGGTGTCTGTGACACGTAATTATGTTAAATTATGCAGTGCAAGGTTTTGCCCGCACAGGTTGAAAGGTGCGTGCGGTGGGACGGCTAATTGCTTGTTGTGGTCAATATCCTCCACTTTTTACATTCTTTACCTGTGAGGGAGTATCTCGACAACGCCGAGCACAACGTCCACGCACTTTTGTCACAGGCATTATGAGTGTCACACCTCTCCTTAGTGCCACCAGCATCGCCATGGTACGTAATGTCACCGGTGGCGCGTGCAAAAGTGGTCCCCCAAACAATAGGCACCGTAAGACTATCTTTAGGGCGATATTGTTGCAAAACTGAACAATTAACTTTTTTCCTTGTTTGGTCACAACCAGCCAATGATGTGTGCTAAAATCCACAAAGTGGGGTTTGAGATTGAAATCCGGTGACAGGCGCTACAGCAAAAAAAATGCAGTGAACCTCCATTCCGGAGAAATTATGTTTTAGAAATGCTTGATATAAATGCACAGATACACACACACCCCGACTCCACCACTTGGTATAAAACGCTACAGATGCCCGCAACCGCCATAACATCATCCAAGCGGTCGCATCCATAAGGGGGTGCAAGCTGCACCCCCTCAGGGGAGAGGTGCGACCATTTTTCTCGTGAAGTCTTCTCGTGAACCAATAGAGCTCGACGAGCGCTTTCTGGCGCTGTGTCACTTTGGGTGATCGGGTGCTGAATGCGCGTGCGTGCACGTGCAGGCGGCTTTCACCCCTGTTTCGGAAATGGTCGTTTCCGCTCACAAGATACCGAAACTGGGCGCGATAATTGTCCTCGGTTGTGTGTATTGACACACAACACATGCATTCCGGAGGCATTACGATTGCCCCGAGGGGTGCACCTGGCAGCTGCACAGTGTATCTCGTTGGGCACCGTTCTGCCATATCAGGCGAACTACGCCTCCTAGAGCGCTGCAATTTGGCACAGTGGTACATGTACACACACCATCACGCGGCACGCGCCACGCGCAGTGATAGGTCACCCCACATGAGTCGGCACTGGTCTCAAACAGTGTATAGGTTAGATGGGGCTGCTCAGCAAAGAAGTCCGCTTGTCAATCGGACGTGCGGTTGCAGATATATGAGCTTCTCAAAAGCGTCGCCACGGTCGGGCCTGACGGCTCATAATCAGATGTTTTCCATACACCACGGAAGGGCGAGCTGGCTGGTAATAATATTAACCTGCGACTTACTGGGGGGGGCTATTTTTTGCCCCCCTCTCCCTCCCGTTATTTTGCAATAACTTCTAAACGAACACCAGTATCGTCACCAAACTTGCAGTACCTTCTCTCACATCAATTATACACATGTTGGCAAAAATAAATATATGAGGCCATGATAGGTCAACTGGGAATGACGTCAGAGTGAAGTCATGTTCTTCGGTTTTTGTTGCAAAATAATGGTTTGCGGAAAATTCTGTCAAAGGTACGATGCTTACGATAAACTCAATTGTCTTAAATTAAGATTACTGACAATAGACCCGGGCTATCAAACTGCTATCTCGGATTTTTGAGTTTTTTAGAAATTACAAAATTTTGAGAAATCCAAATACATTTTTGTTTGGTAAATTTCAACAAAAAATCAGAATTATCAAAAAACCGGAATACATGTGATCGAGACGTGTTCGTGAATATGTGTACCAAATTTGGAAGTCAATATCTTCAAAAATGACTGACTTATGACCTTTAAATGACAAAAATCGACCCACCTCGCGAAAGGCATTACTATGCATAAAAAACGCATTTCCGTTTTTTGCTTTTTACTTCTATTTATATGGAGACAAACAATGTTTAAGGTCATTTTTCGCGTTCTAGACGAAATACAACCCATAAACATGTGTTACAACGCCTAATGACCGTAATCTGCAGTTTGACCTCGTGACATCGGTATGACCTTGACCTGACCCAGAGTTATAAACAGCTTAGAAATGTACTTAGAAGTGTCAGACACACGAATCATACCGATTTATCGACTCGAATTGTAATGATATGTGACCTTATGAAATCCTGTAAGGCGTTAAACCGATCATCCCAAACCTGTGGCTTGCGATACGACCACAAGGTTTTTTGTGGAGGGTGGGTCACGTGAGCTGGTCTGGTGACCTGACCTGAAGATGACCAGAGGATTTTGTTTAAATGATGTGGACAATTGATGCACAAAACACTGTGCCAAAAATAGCGGCGCTACGCGTCGCCGTTTTTTCCGCTATCCGCGAAAACCTGAGGGGTGTCTAACCCCCCCCCCCGCCCCCCTCCCCCAGCACGGCGCTGGTTAAACTATATGGATGATGTGAGCATGCAGCCAGGTGTTAGGGTATTCATGAGAAGTAAAACAATGACCCCAGCTGTGCTGGGTCAGTTTTGTATGTGCCACTTTTGGGTTGGGGCCACTCAAAGCACTTTCACCACCCCTGTCTCTCTATCTCTTTCCGTTCGGAAGTTATACTAAGGCGCACTTGTACATACATGTGCTGTAATGCAAAACGTATAGTAATTCTCATCTATGGTGATGATTTCAGTGACCTAAGAGATCATTAACTGGCCCGGACAAAAAAATCGATATATTGCCAGATAGCTAATACAACGACCAACATTTTGACGCTTATCAAATCGTATTATACTCATCACTTTGGGGTAATGACGACGGACAGAGCAAAATCTCTATTTTTGGGACGTGGTCGATCTTAGGTCATTCACTTGACCTGGAAGGTGACCCGTTGACCGTGAAACCTACAAATTGCATACTTTAGATTCCGCTCATGACAGGCAAAATGCTGGTTCTTACCGCATTTGCTCTATGTTGCTTGTTTGGAAGTTACCAGGATGGGGGGTGTCTTTTTAGACCCCTCCCCCCCCCCCCCCCGTAGAGCGAAGGTGAGAAAAGGGCCCACGTAAGGCGAGGGTTTAAAAGCGTGGAACGCTGATGAACTTTAACTTGGAATATCGTTTCGGTAGGAATGTTTATATGCAAAATATGATCAGATTTACAATATAGTTGTGTCTTGTCTGTCGATTTCAAGTAATAACTCCATTTTTTGTGGAAAATGTCAATATTTACCATTAATCATTTGGTGACCGTTACAGCAAGTGTGAATATAGGGTCACACAATCGTACTGAAATTTGACCTATATCTGCTGGTGGAGTCGGCTGAAATTATAATTATAATAAATAATCCGTGAATACCTCATCCTTCATGTAGCGACCAGCAGCTGAGTGGCTCCGGGTCTGTTCTCGGAAGCCGGCAGTGGTAGAGTAGTTTTACTCGCCATTCGATATGCAGGAAGCAAATGGTTCGGGCACACTCGGTGGCGCTTGTGTTTGCATCGTTTGCATGTTACAATGCCGGCGTCATGAGCCGCTTGTTGGGCAGCTGGCTGGCTCGTAGCTCACATTTGCCATCCAACTGTCTTCTCCCGCAGCCGCTGACCGCGACTCTCTGCTATGATATATGGTATGTATGTATGTATGTAAGTATGTTATGTATGTAGATGTATGTATGTATGTATGTATGTAGTTATGTATGTATGTATGTATTTATGTTATGTTGTATGTATGTATGTATTTATGTATGTATGTATGGATGGATGGATGGTGATGGATGGATGGATGGATGGATGTATGGATGGATGGATGGATGGATGGATGGATGGATTGGATGGATGGATGGATGGGATGATGGATGGATGGATGGATGGATGGATGGTGGATGGATGGATGGATGGATGGATGGATGGATGATGGATGTATGTATGTATTATGTATGTATGCTTGTATGTATGTATGTATGTTGGATGTATGTTGTATGTATGTATGTAGTATGTATGTATGTATGTATTGTATGTATGTAGTATGTATGTATGTATTGTATGTATGTATGTATGTATGTTATTGTATGTATGTATGTGTAGTATGTATGTTTGTACGTATGTATATATATATATAGATATATATTATATATATATATATATATATATATATATATATATATATAAATATATATATATATTAATTTATATATATATATATATATAGTATATATATATATTTATATATATAGTATGATATATATATATATTATATATATATATTAATAATATATATATATATATATATTTATATATTATATATATAATTATATATATATATATATATATATATAGTATATATATATATATATATATATATATATATATATATAACATACGTACAAACATACTTACACACATACATACATACATACATAAATACATACATACATACATACATAGCATACATACATACATACATACATACATACATACATACATACATACATACATACATACATACAAGACATACATACATACATACATACATGCATACATACATACATACGATACATACATCCATCCATCCATCCATCCATCATCCATCCTCCATCCATCCATCCATCCATCCATCCATCCATCCATCCATCCATCCATCCTTCCATCCATCCATCCATCCATCCATCCATCCTCCATCCATCCATCCATCCATCCATCCATCCATCCATCCATACATACTACCATACATACATACATACATACATACATACATACATACATACATTACATACATACATACATACATACATACATACATACATACATACATACATACATACATACATACATACATACATACATACATACATATATCATAGCAGAGAGTCGCGGTCAGCGGCTGCGGGAGAAGGACAGTTGGATGGCAAATGTGAGCTACGAGCCAGCCAGCTGGCCCAACAAGCGGCTCATGACGCCGGCATTGAACATGCAAACGATGCAAACACAAGCGCCACCGAGTGTGCCCGAACCATTTGCTTCTGCATATCGAATGGCGAGGTAAAACTACTCTACCACTGCCGGCTTCCGAGAACAGGACCGGAGCCACTCAGCTGCTGGTCGCTACATGAAGGCTGAGGTATTCACGGATTATTATTATAATTATAATTTCAGCCGACTCCACCAGCAGATATAGGTCAAATTTCAGTACGATTGTGTGACCCTATATTCCGACACTTGCTGTAACGGTCACCAAATGATTAATGGTAAATATTGACATTTTCCACAAAAATGGAGTTTATTACTTGAAATCGTGACAGACAAGACACAACTATATTGTATAATTGATCATATTTTGCATATAAACATTCCTACCGAAAGATATTCCAAGTTAAAGTTCACAGCGTTCCACGCTTTTAACCCTCGCCTTACGTGGGCCCTTTCTCACCTTCGCTCTACGGGGGGGGGGGGTGGGAGGGGTCCTAAAAAGACACCCCCATCCTGGTAACTTCCAAACCAAGCAACATAGAGCAATGCGGTAAGAACCAGCATTTTGCCTGTCATGAGCGGAATCTAACAGTATGCAATTTGTAGGTTTCAGGTCAACGGGTCACCTTCCAGGGTCAAGTGAATGACCTAAGATCGACCACGGTCCAAAAATAGAGATTTTGCTCTGTCCGTCGGTCATTACCAAAGTGATGAGTATAATACGATTTGATAAGCGTCAAAATGTTTGGTCGTTGTATTAGCTATCTGGCAATATATCGATTTTTTGTCCGGGCCAGTTAATGATCTCTTAGGTCACTGAAATCATCACCATAGATGAGAATTACTATACGTTTTGCATTACAGCACATGTATGTACAGTGCGCTTAGTATAACTTCCGAACGGAAAGAGATAGAGAGGACCAGGTGGTGAAAGTGCTTTGAGTGGCCCCAACCAAAAGTGGCACATACAAAACTGACCCCAGCACAGCTGGGGTCATTGTTTTACTTCTCATGAATACCCTAACACCTGGCTGCATGCTCACATCATCCATATAGTTTAACCAGCGCCGTGCTGGGGGAGGGGGGGGGGGGGGGGTTAGACACCCCTCAGGTTTTCGCGGATAGCGGAAAAACGGCGACGCGTAGCGCCGCTATTTTTGGCACAGCTGTTTGTGCATCAATTGTCCACATCATTTAAACAAAATCCTCTGGTCATCTTAGGTCAGGTCACCAGACCAGCTCACGTGACCCCACCTCCCAAAAAAACTTGTGGTCGTATCGCAGCCACAGGTTTGGGATGATCGGTTTAACGCTTACAGGATTTCATAAGGTCACATATATCTACAATTCGAGTCGATAAATCGGTATGATTCGTGTGTCTGACACTTCTAAGTACCTTTCTAAGCTGTTTATAACCTTGGGTCAGGTCAAGGTCATCCGATGTCACGAGGTCAAACTGCAGATTACGGTCATTAGGCGTTGTAACACATGTTTATGGGTTGTATTTCGTCTAGAACGCGAAAAATGACCTTAAACATTGTTTGTTCCATATAAATAGAAGTAAAAAGCAAAAACGGAAATGCGTTTTTTATGCATAGTAATGCTTTGCGAGGTGGTCGATTTTTGTCATTTAAAGGTCATAAGTCAGTCATTTTTGAAGATATTGACTTCCAAATTTGGTACACATATTCACCGAACACGTCTCGATCACATGTATTCCGTTTTTTGATAATTCTGATTTTTTGTTGAAATTTACAAACAAAAATGTATTTGGATTTCTCAAAATTTTGAATTTCTAAAAAACTCAAAAATCCGAGATAGCAGTTTGATAGCCCGGTCTATTGTCAGTAATTTAATTTAAGACAATTGAGTTTATCGTAAGCATCGTACCTTTGACAGAATTTTCCGCAAACCATTATTTTGCAACAAAAACCGAAGAACATGACTTCACTCTGACGTCATTCCCAGTTGACCTATCATGGCCTCATATATTTATTTTTGCCAACATGTGTATAATTGATGTGAGAGAAGGTACTGCAAGTTTGGTGACGATACTGGTGTTCGTTTAGAAGTTATTGCAAAATAACGGGAGGGGAGGGGGGCAAAAAATAGCCCCCCCCAGTAAGTCGCAGGTTAATATTATTACCAGCCAGCTCGCCCTTCCGTGGTGTATGGAAAACATCTGATTATGAGCCGTCAGGCCCGACCCGTGGCGACGCTTTTGAGAAGCTCATATATCTGCAACCGCACGTCCGATTGACAAGCGGACTTCTTTGCTGAGCAGCCCCATCTAACCTACACTGTTTGAGACCAGTGCCGACTCATGTGGGTGACTATCACTGCGCGTGGCGCGTGCCGCGTGATGGTGTGTGTACATGTACCACTGTGCCAAATTGCAGCGCTCTAGGAGGCGTAGTTCGCCTGATATGGCAGAACGGTGCCCAACGAGATACCCTGTGCACGTGCCAGGTGCACCCCTCGGGGCAATCGTAATGCCTCGGAATGCATGTGTTGTGTGTCAATACACACAACCGAGGACAATTATCGCGCCCAGTTTCGGTATCTTGTGAGCGGAAACGACCATTTCCGAAACAGGGGTGAAAGCCGCCTGCACGTGCACCGCACGCGCATTCAGCACCCGATCACCCAAAGTGACACAGCGCCAGAAAGCGCTCGTCGAGCTCTATTGGTTCACGAGAAGACTTCACGAGAAAATGGTCGCACCCTCTCCCCTGAGGGGGTGCAGCTTGCACCCCTTATGGATGCCGACCGCTTGGATGATGTATGGCGGTTGCGGGCATCTGTAGCGTTTATACCAAGTGGTGGAGTCGGGGTGTGGTGTGTATCTGTGCATTTATATCAAGCATTTCTAAAACATAATTTCTCCGGAATGGAGGTTCACTGCATTTTTTTTGCTGTAGCGCCTGTCACCGGATTTCAATCTCAAACCCACTTTGTGGATTTTAGCACACATCATTGGCTGGTTGTGACCAAACAAGGAAAAAAGTTAATTGTTCAGTTTTGCACAATATCGCCCTAAAGATAGTCTTACGGTGCCTATTGTTTGGGGGACCACTTTTGCACGCGCCACCGGTGACATTACGTACCCATGGCGATGCTGGTGGCACTAAGGAGAGGTGTGACACTCATAATGCCTGTGACAAAAGTGCGTGGACGTGGTGCTCGGCGTTGTCGAGATACTCCCTCACAGGTAAAGAATGTAAAAAGTGGAGGATATTGACCACAACAAGCATTAGCCGTCCCACCGCACGCACCTTTCAACCTGTGCGGGCAAAACCTTGCATGCATATATTTAACATAATTACGTGTCACAGACACTTGCCTGTTTTGTGTTTGAGTCCTTTGTGTGGCCACAGGATGAAACGAAAATAGGTCATTATAGATAAAATATGTAAATACTGCAGTTTGCACGTGCATGATGGAGGTCATGTGGTTTCTTGTTACATATGCCGAATGAAAGGGATGTACCCCACATAAATGTAAGGTGAAACTTTCGCCATCTACATCTGGCGGCCAGAAGCGGCCAGTTTTTTCAACATGGCTTGTATCGCACCGTGAAAGCACGTGTACTTTGCACCCCTGCTGCTTCCATCCCAGGTTGGGTGAGCCATCGCCACGCTAGTCAATGGTGGCCCATTAATTATTTTTAGAATGGTGTGACACAAGATAGATTAGATTCGAGACATGTCCAGGTCCGACTCTGATCTGGCATTGCAGCCAAATGGAATATCAGCAGCGGCTGAACCGATTTGCTCACAACAAGCACCAATCGATTCAGCGCATACTGTATCATCAGCTGTTCTGAAACTGGTGACCTCTGTACCATCAGCTGTTCTGAAACTGGTAACCTGGTAGAGCTTTTCAGAAAAAGTTGGTGCGGCAAAATGTCATATTTGCTGGTTGTTTTGCTTGGTTGAGGTGAAAAACGTTATTTTAACGCCAGGAAACCCTGAAATCTGACAAAAGTTGGTGGGGAAAATCACTAGATTGGTGGGGCAGGGGCCTCACCATTTTAATAGGAAACTCCACCAGTGCCTCAGATCATCGCCGTGACCTTGTAAATTCATTTTTTCTTGAGGGGGGGGGGGGGGGGATTTACAAGGTCACGGTGATGACCTTTCACGAGTTTCAGAACGGTTATTGAAATCATAGGCGCTGAATCGAATGGCATTTGTTGCGAGCAAATCGGTCCAGCCGTTGCTGATATTATATTTTGCTGTAATGCCAAATATGTTTTGTTTTTGCATTTACAAGGTCACGGCGATGACCTGAGTTCACCCGTTTCAGAAAGGCTGATTGAATCGTATGCGCTGAATCGATTGGTGCTTGTTGCGAGAAAATCGGTCCAGCTGTTGCTGAGATGTCTTGTTTGTAATTGTCTCTTGTATTTCGTTGGTGATTGTGCCTTGTACATCTGTTTATCTGTTTCTGTTTCTGACGGATGTACACACTGTCCGCAGTGCACTCGCCGGCGCCGTGAGTTACTCCCCTGAACCTGCTAGCTGTCATCGTCGCCGCTCCGCCGGGGGGACGTGTCCGCCCGGGCCTGCGAATTCTCTCGGCCTCGCGCACGTCACGGACTGCCGGCCGGCCGCCAGAGCTGCCTGGGACTTCACCCGTGTTACATCACCTAACATACCACCTCCAACTCCACCCGACCCCATCACCCCACCCCATCCCACCACCCCACCCAACACAGGACAGACCACACCTCCCCCGCTCATCACCAACTATCAATGGTCACAGCTTGGCTCATACAAAAACACAAACACTACTGATAATGCACGGTATCGAAATAAATCCAGGCCCACCAGAAACAAACCAGCTCACGATCGCTCATCTCAACATTAACAGCATCACCATAGTACACAAGATAGACGAACTAGAACAATTCATCACGACAAACAACGTAAAAATATTAGCCTTAACTGAAACAAAATTAGACAGATCAGTAGCCGAAAGCCAGTACTCCATCAACGACTTCCACCCACCATTCACAAAGCACATAACACGACACGGAGGAGGGGTGCCACTGTACGTGCACAAGTCATTACCCATCCATAAATTATCGAATATTGAGATTGGGGATGAGGAGTGGGTCCGGGCAAAAATCAAAACACAAAATTTCACCCTACTTATCAGCTGCATTGATCTCCCACCGAACCTGCCCACCGGCAGATTGCAAACTTTCCTCGACACCTTCACTGAGGCTATCTGCCAGGCCCAAACTCACACACAGACAGCAATAATCTCACTGGGCGATTTCAACACTGGCAACATTTACCTTGATCATCCTCTCCATCAGCACAGTGGTATCACACCATTTGACCACAAACTCAAAGACACGGCACATATGTTAGACCTGCACCAAGTCATAGACCAGCCTACCCGAGTGACGCACAGTACCAGCAATTTGCGAGACCTCATTTTCATCAGCAACATCAACATAGTACAACACAGCGGTACACTATCATCATTTGTGCACCTAGACCACTTCCCGATCTTTGTTGTACTGGATTTAGCACCACCTACACAAAACACCGACGAACAACGTATCACTGTGTGGGACTACCAAAAAATGGACGCTGCACTTTTGACCAGACTACTTCTCGACGCTGACTGGACAAGTATCGTGGACAAAGACATAGACACAGCAACATCCGAATTCATCGCCACACTGCACGACGCGGAGTCTGCCGCAATCCCCAAAACACACATGAGACGGAAACGCAACGATAAATCTTGGATCACGACCGAACTAAAACGAAACATACGGAAGCGAGACCGACTGTTCAAACTCGCAAAATAAACACAAACTGACTCAAATTGGGCCAGGTGGCGATACCAACGTAATTTAGTTAGCTCGACGAACAGACGGTTAAAAAACGAACATCTGCACAGACAAGTAGACAAATTACTAGCTCAGAAACAAAACCCTCACAAATATCACAAAACACTTCGCTCCATCGCCGGCCGAGCACGCGACGACACTATCCTACCACTGCTAGGACTTGACGGTGACGTAGTGACTTACGACCTAGACAAAGCGACACTTCTCATCGACCATTTTGCTGCACAATCCACACTTCACATACCCGACACGCATGCCCCACCACCTAGCATGGCAAACACACCACCGGTACCCACACTCGAACAAATAACAACCAACGAACACGAAGTACTCCAAATCCTAAACTCACTAGACCCCAACAAATCAACCGGACCAGATGGCCTCCCTGTAAAATTACTCAAACTCACAGCACTCATAATCGCAAAGCCATTGTCACAATTATTCAACAAATCACTCTCCCTCGGAATTTACCCAAGGAATGTAAAGTCAGCTAATGTTAAACCCATATTCAAAAACAAAGGTTCGCCCTCAAACCCCACATGCTACCGACCAATCAGCATTCTTTCAGCTCTCTCAAAGGTATTTGAAAAGATTGTGTACAAAAACATATACGGCCACATTACTACCCACGCCCTTCTGACAGAGAAACAAAGCGGCTATCGAAGGCACCATAGCACTGAACTACAGCTTCATTATTTAGCCCATAATTTATACAAATATTTAGACTCGGGCCGCGATTTCACCGCTATCTATTTAGATATTTCAAAATATTTCGACAAAATTTGGCACAGGGGCTTATTACACAAATGCGAAAACGAATTCGGGATTTCGGGAAGACTTATCAACTGGTTAAAATCCTACTTGAGCGACAGAACACAACGAGTACACATTCGAAATAAATTTTCCGTCCCACGTAAAATTAATGCCGGCTGTCCGCAAGGATCTGTTCTTGGACCATTGCTGGCTTTAATCTACCTAGACGGACTTTCGAATCGCACGCACAACGACATATTTTTATTTGCAGACGATACCTCATTATATGCCTCTCACACAGCAACGAACCTACTAACTACCCAACACACACATATACAGCACGACTTGGACGAAATTCATAAATATGGTCAGGAGTGGGCCATTACGTTCAACGTTGCCCAAACCATCCAACAAACATTTTCCCACAAAAGCCAACACCAACTACCAACACTTACATTTTGAGATGTCCCAATACCCATAAACGAAACACATAAGCACCTTGGCATGACTTTTCAAAAGATCTCCGTTTCCACGAACATGTGAACGAAATATTAAATAAAGTCAATAAAACACTCAGTCCATTGTACGCTATTGCACAGCACCTTCCCCGACACGTTCTCGATCAAATATATAAACATACATCAGACCGCACTTCGACTACTGTGACGGACATATCACAATTCGACATCTACGACGGACATATCACAATTCAAGACGCGACAAGACACTGCAAAACAGAGCAGCTAGACTGACGACTGGGAAGCTCTTTAGAACATCATCCGACAAATTACGAATCGAGCTGGGATGGGACAAGCTGACCACGAGACGACACATTCACCGCCTAACACTCTACCACAAATTAACTGCACCCGACCGTCACAACACACCCAGCTACATTACCGCCATCATGCCACATTCACGCGCACACGACACGAACAGGACACTAAGAAACGCAAACCATTACACCCTAGTTCAAACTCGCACTACGTCACACCAGCGCTCCTTCTTCACTCTCACCGGAAACCAATGGAACCAATTACCAGAAGTCACGAAACAGCTCCCTTATCCCGACTTCAAAAAACAGATTACACAGCAGTTAGGTATACCCAAGCCCCCTTATATTATTCACATGGAACCAAAGCAAGCAACATTCTCCACACCAGATTGATAACTGATATGTCCCAACTAAACGCCCACATGTTCATAATTCAGAAGTCAGACTCCGCGGTATGTCCCTGCGGGCACCCACAAGAAAACACAACACACTTTATCTTCTCATGCCCGATATACACTTGTCATAGAAACGAATTGATTAGCAACATATACCAGAATCTACACTACAACTTCACGCAGGAGTCCAGATCCATCCAATCACAAATCCTGTTGCACGGCACGAGTCTCAGTAGCGGCGGCGGCCGCGCGGTAGCCCGTCACTTCCAAAACTATTTGCAAAACTCTCACAGATTCACTGGTGTTTATTAATTAAATCGTAGTCCTGTGCAGGCTCTGGTGGGTCCGCTCCTCCGGCGGAGCGCGCGGTGTATGATCTGCTGCGCGCGATGACCGGTGATACGGCGGCGGTTGAGTTTTACACTCACAAAATCGCGACACACGACCCGGGTGTTAACTCCTACCACAGGGGTTAATTTGGAAATGTACTCATGCATGGGTTGTAATTCTTGAGGCTTTGCTATCTACACTCATGGCAGACACCGGCGTGGTGTGTCAGTGCCGACCACCATCGCATTGTGTGTTCGTCACCGCTGCATGGAGTGTCGAGGTGTCGCAATACTCATGCGGGGGTTGTCGATTGACGCCTCAGTCGGGCGTATTGCAGGAGTTCGTTTACCACTGGGAGAGGTGTGACGGTCGCCGCTGCCTGGGGTGTCGGGACGCAGACGGCGGCTTGGCGTTAGCTGCGCGCGCACATCGCCGCCGACCGGCCGCGCCGGCGCAGTTGGGCCGTGACCTTGGTCGCGGCACGTTGTGCAGAGTGAGTGCGTCGACCGTTGTCAGTGTTCAAGTTGCCGTTGAGTTGCGAAAGGCTGTCAATCGTGCTGCCGTGATCGGAGTTATAATTACCTAATTTGAGTTGTGAGTGCGTTATTTCGTGCGTTCCTTTGATCTTAGAAATGTAGTTAGTTGTGAATTTGTGATCGATAAACATTAGGTATGATAGCGTCCATATGTTTCATGCCCTCTCGTCACAAACAATTGTATTGCTCATCCGGTCGGAGCTGCACCGACCAAGCTTCTACAAACATATGAATATACGTAGCTGACTGTTGATCCATAGTAACTATGATTATTTATGAGGATGCTTGATGAAGATGATGTGTGATGTTTTTGTTGATACATGGATCTGTTTACAATAATTCACGGTTTTGTTAATACAATGGTTTTGCAATGAAATGTACTAATTTTTAGTTGCTCAGATTGGGAAGGTTCAGATTGGGGCGAGTGGTCAGAGTCATGTCAGAATGCTCAGATTGGCATGAGGCTTGCGAGTTGCGACACGTCTCTGAGCCGGCGCCCGGCGGCGGCCACCGCCCGCCATGTGTCTGCGTCACGACACCCCAGGGAGCGGCGACCGTTACACCTCTCCCAGAGGTGAACAAACTCCTGCAATACGCCCGGCTGAGGCGTCAATCGACAACCCCCGCATGAGTATTGCGACACCTCGACACCCCATTTAGCGGTGACGTTACGCCTTTCCCAGTGGTGAACGAACTCCCGCAATACGCCCGGCTGAGGCGTCAATCGACACCCCTCGCATGAGTATTACGACACCTCGACACACCATGCAGCGGTTATCAAGGGTGTTCCGTTAAACCTATACACCTCATGCAGCGGCGATCACGGTTGTTCCGGTACACCTCTCTGAGTGCTAAACAAAACACCTTTCACGCGACGTATTTTAAGTTGTGTGGGCATCACACGGGCTAGAGGTGTCAACACCCTGCGAGGGTGTTTAATTTTTTTTTGTCAGTCTAGGTACCGGATGATATGTGTTAGAGTTGGCGCCTATAGAGTCAAGCTCCCCAGCTTTTGCGCCAACTCTACCTTATGTGTACCATATATGTTATAAAAAATAAACATGTTGATGATGATGAAATTCTATTTTGCTGCAATGCCAAATTTGATTTTTTTTTGTCCCTTACAAGGTCACGGTGATGACCTGAGGTCACCAGTTTCAGCACGGCTCATCAAATCCTATGCGCTGAATCGATTGGTGCTTGCTGCGAGCAAATCGGTCGCGCCGTTGCTGAGACTCAATTTTGCTGCACAACATTCTCAGATTTATTCTTTAAAGTTGGGGGGGGGGCTGACTGACAAGTTTTTTTTTTGTTGGGGGGAGGGGGCTGAGCCACAGGTTGGAGGGGCTGAAGCCCCCCCCCCCTATCCACTGAATAGGATCTTACGTCCCTGGTCGAAATTACTTAGCGTAACGAGGTAATTCTTTCACCACAACCCGTTTTATCTGCTCTACAAATCTGCTATCTCAGTTCAAAACCCCATTTTAAAGGTGAACTATTTATTCCCCTTAACCCTCGCCCTACGTGAGCTTTTTTCACCTTCGCCCTACGGGAGGGCCTGACAGGCTGCCCTGTTAACTTCCAAACCGAGCAACTTAGAGCAATGCGGTAAGAACCAGCATGTTTCCTGTCATGAGAGGAATCTAAAAGTATGCCATTTTTAGGTTTCAGGTCAACGGGTGACCTTCCAGGTCAAGTGAATGACCTCGGATTTACCACGTCCAGAACAGCGATTTTGCTCTTCAGAAAATCTCAAAATTAGAAATTGATAAATTTAAATAAAAAGGCATGTTCCTAGCCCAGTTTTGGCTTAGAAATATAAAAAAGTAATTATTTGTTCGTATCTTGTCCACAAATGTCAAAAAAGTTATTAAAAAAAGACGTCATCAGTTTCTTACACTTAGGAAGCCATCACTCAGTCAATAATGGAGATATTGCTTTGAAATTTGGTATGCGTATTGCCCATACCCAGTTCTCTTACATATATTCCGGTTTTTCTAAAATCTTTTAAAAATTTGGATTTTGTGGGGATTTTGCCAAAAAGATCATATTTTTTTTTATTTTAGGGGTCAAAAACCAAAAATTTGCAAATCCGAGACTGCCATTTTAAAGAGAATGCCATTTTGTATCTTTGGTGAATTGAGTTTGCAATTTGCTTTTAGACTCTGTTTTCTACGATTTTTCAAATATTTCTCATTTTGTTACCAACATGACGTCATCAAAACATTATTATCTCCAAAAATACTTAACCAATTTCAAATATATTTTTACAGCCTACGTATAATTGTTGTAAACTCAGCTACCAAAAATTTCAGCAAGATGCACCCCATGTGTCAAAATTATTCAAGAAAAACCTCAGGGGGGGGGGGGCCTGTCAGGCAGTTGTGTAGGGCGAGGGTTAACGACCGGTACTCTTAAGTACTTGGTAACGAATTTCGGTCCCCACCAAAATCCTGTATTGCTTTTTGACGAAATGGTATAGACAATATGTCTATTATGTCCATTCTGTCTACTATGTATATTATGATGATGTGCCCTACTATCATTAACATCAACACACATTGAATAATAAGGTATCCAAATTAGCATTAACTCATGCACCCAACGACGGCCTAGTTAGTGACTGCAACCCTCATTTTTTTTTGTTAAGCAATCGGTTCATTTATTTTCAACATTATGAGTTTTGTATAGTTTTGTCTCTGGCTGTATATAATACAATGCTTTAGCTTATAAATGCAAATAACCACTTTTTCCAAAACAATCAACAAACAATCGAAAAAGTGGCAATGAAATCGAAGGTCCATTTATGCACCCAACGGCGATCATATTTAGTGTCGGCGATTTGTTTCAGGGACATTGTCACAGTGTTTTCAAATGAAAGAAAAGCGTGTCACGCCAGATATAGAGAAGGATCATACCGTTCGTCACCATATATAAGTACCTACATATATTTTAATTTCCCAAATTTGTATTATTGCAAAATAAAAAGTTGTTATTTCACTTTTAAACTGAGAAGCGATCTATTTGATACCATGAGATAATTCCGAAAAATAAAACCGAAGGTCAATATTTGCCTTTAAGCCATTCATGAACGACATTTTTACACATGAGTGGATGGACGGAAATGTTGTAGTTAAAAAACTAGCATGATATGTATGCGCATAATACAGTTACTACAGTTAGCATAATACCCATATGTTGATGCGTTGGCACACTCCGCTCTGGGCGCTTGTGCTGTTGTGTTATCAGCAGCAGCGCCAGAGGTGAGGTACACTGGAGTGGCACTCATTTGAATGAATTGGCGGAGAAATGGGGGAGTACAAAAGGCCAGCACAAAGTCGTAGTGAATATGACCCGACTGCCCGCCGGCGATTCTTCCGAAGGAGCGTGGCACATATTTGACGTGATTTTGAACAAGGCATAGCAGAATACATAAAACCAGTAAGGCGCCGTTCAGTTCAGTTTGTTTATTTTGCTAACAAAAAGACATAAAATCAAACAGAACAATAATGGATTGGCGCAAAAGCAAAAGCTTAAATCATAGCGCCTCTCCAGATGAAACAAATTAAACAAAATATTTACAAAAACTAAGGAACAGATCACGTAGGCCCCGCTACCAGCCCGCCGAGCGGCTATTCGAAAATCAGGTGGCCAGGCACAGGCGGCAACAGCAGGTCAGCGTGGTGAAAGTGCTGGTGATGTGTGATTGTTGTGTTATTTGTGGGTGTTGAGTCTTTGTGAAAGTGCTATGGATGTCTGTAAGTGATGTGCGATGTCTATACCCTGTGTTTGTGAAATATTTCTACCAAAGAGCAGGAGCTCTAATTTGTTTTTGGGTGGCAAATCATCGAAGTCGCGCACAATGCGTCGCGCTGCGTTAAAGAGGTTCGTTCTGTGATTCGTGTATAGGGGGCACCAGAGTATGTAATGGACAGTGTCTTCGTACGTGTGTCCACAAGAACACAACGGACTTGGTGTGAGTTGGAGTTGAAAGAGGTGGGCGTGTAGTGTTGATAAGCCGACACGTAGTCTTGTGTGTTGTGTGTTTAGTGTTTTGTACCTACGGAGTTAAGTGCTGGTGACTCAGGTGCCCCGAATCGCTGCCAGACTTGACGAGAGAAGTCACGTCGAGAAGGAGTGTTACGGAGTGTTTCAGGAAGAAGGTTCGACTGTCTAATCGTAGCAGGGATGTACGATTTCCGAAAGGAAGTTAACCGGATAGGGGGAAGTGAGAGAAGGTGTGCGTTACGTAACTGAAGTCCTGTAGCGTCCTGTCTTGTGTTTGGCAAGAGGTTAGTGAGGTATGGAGGAAGAGGCGGGTAGTTGTAATATAGTCGATGGAAAAAGAGAAGTCTGTGAATGAGTCGTCTCGTTGCTAGTCGTTCCCATCCTAGGTCGTTAAGTAGAGCGTTGGTGGGTGTGCGAAACAAGTTTCAATCACTAGTCGTGCACCGCGGTTCTGTATGGTCTGGAGTCGTATTGAGTCACAGGCAGTCAGGTTACCGTCGTAGATTATATCGCAATAGTCAAAGTGTAGTCTTATGTACATTAAATATATTTCGTTAAGTACTGATCTTGGTAGAAACCTTGCAACAGGATAAATAGGTCCTAAGAGATAATTTATGGTTCGTATCAAGGAATTGATATGTTCGTGAAAATGCAGGTCAGTGGAAAGATGTAGTCCCAGATGCTTGTGGCAAGTCACGGGCAGTAGGGGTTGTCCATCGAAAGAGAAGTCAAAGTCTTGGTCATTACGCCTGTTTGTGAATGTTTGTTGTACTGTCTTGTCCGCGTTAAATGTAATAGCCCAGTCGGTGCCGTACTGTCTTATCATGTCAAAGTCGTTTTGCAGTGAGAGTCTGTGCTGTTGGCTGTCTTGTGGGTGGGATATAGGGATGTGTCGTCTGCGTAGAAAAGTGCATCATTTTCAGTAATTTTGATAAGTCATTAAGGTACATGAGGGCGAGCAAGGTCCAATAACCGAGCCTTGAGGGCAGCCAGCTATATTTTTTTTAGATCCAGAAATGGCACTTCCTACACGAACAACCTGACTGCGATCTTTTACATAAGACTTCAACCATGCCAATAGGGAGTATATGTTGTATTGAATTTCACAATTTGCAATCAATGCTTCGTGCCAAATTTTATCAAAATATTTCGAAATGTCAAGGAAAATTGCGGTGATTTTTGTTTTCATTTAGCGCAGAGTACAACTGATGAGTAAGATAAAGGAGCTGGATATGTGCACTATGTTGGGGACGATAACCACCTTGTTTCTCAGTCAATAAATTGTTTTCAGATAGATGCCCATATATTTTGTTAAAGACTAATTTTTCAAGTATCTTAGATAAATTAGGAAGAAGACTTATTGGCCTATAATTGGTTGGATCTGAGGTGGATCCTTTTTGTTCGAAAATTGGAGTTACACAAGCTATTTTCCAAGATAGGGGAAATTTACCTGATTGAAGTGATTTATTAAAGAGTTTGCATAGGGGGTTAGCAATTAACAACGCACACATTTTAAGTAATTTATTTGGAACTTTATCAGGGCCTGATGATTTATTAGCGTCCAAGCAATTCCAAATTTTGAGAACCTCTTGCTCGGTTACTTGGACCTCCGCCAAATGTGGGAAAGGTGTAGGAGGATAAAGTTGGAGTAGGTCTTTGTCATGTGTGTTCAGTCGAGTTTGGTTAGCAAAATGTTCATTTAGAATAGCCGCTTTGTCATATTCGTCTGTGATTGGTGTTCCGTCTTGGCTGATTAGAGGTGGCATGACATGCTTTCCTTTCTTCCCAATAAGTCCTTTAAGTATGTTGTGATATGTTCGCGGATCTCGTTTATGCTAAACAAAAGTATCGTAACTTCTGATTGTATATGTAAGGTCTTTAGTCGCTGGGTTGTCTCGGTTGTCAGATTTCTTTGTCTTCTCCATCGTTCCCAGTCCGGGGGAGTGTCGCTTTTTTTTAGCAATTTTTAAAAGTCTGTCACGTCGTCGGATTTAGCATTTTAGCTCCAGGCTGAACCATGGTTTATTAGTTGGATTTCTAGTGAAAGCTTTCAATGGAATCGTGGCCTTGGCTGCAGTAAGTAAGGCGTCGTCAAGTTTTCTGTCGCTTTGTCCACATCAGTCAAGAAGTGTGTCCCAGTCAGTGTCCATCAACAGTCTGGTGAGCTTGTCAGTGTCTGTTTGTCTGTAATCCCAACACTGTGTTGTTTGTTTGGAAATGGAGCCGTAGTTGGCGATGAACGAGCGAGCGCGAACGAAATGTATGGTGAATTTCAACTCGATCGGGCAAGTAGTTTCTGAGACACACAAAAAGGGTGCGGACGTGCGCACGTGCAGAGGCACCCCATCCCTGACTTGTGGGAAAGAAAATCAACAATCACGTTGACAGATTCCTTTCCCTTCTGCAGGGAGTCTGCCTGCGACATCCAGGCATGATATTCCTACTAGTTAAACTCAACAGCGCTTAGTGGGGTGCATGAATTGGACTCGATACATTACTAAAGCATAGCTCCAGTATAACATTGTGTATAACTTCTGCTATCGCTAGTGTCCATCAGCGATAAAGCCGATTGCAAACGAGTACTGCGCTACACGTTTGTATGTATAAATGTTGTAACAGCTAGCAGTGCAATATGAAAGTGAACCAGTGTCAACGATATATTTTCCCTGCGTAATAATATCCGTCAAAATTCCCTTACATTAGGAAATTAGTCTTGCGGAACACTGCAATATGTGCACCATCACTTCATTCAAAGTGAACGGACATTAAAACTTGCTCTGGCTACACGCTAGCATTAGTGCTGAGTAAGCGGGCCAGTCAAGTGCTGCTCAACATTGAACGGGTCTAAGCAGTAAGCTAGTAAGTGACTACAACATTGTAATGTATAAAAAGGATGTGCCATCTCTCTGAGCAGAACTAAGCCCCTCAGTAAAATATATCCCATGACATAAGAACTAAGACATGCAAATCATCCATCCTGCTCCGTTCAGCAGTCTGTTCAATTTTCAGCTGAACGGTTTTGCTAACACATGAACTGAAGGTGTTTACAAAAATTATTAAACATTTAACGCTCAATGCATATATAACCGATGTTGTTTGTTCCCCGCCTCCGGTCATCACTCTGTGAAGCCCGCAGTCTCTCACCGCCAGTTAAGGCGGCCGCCCACTGCGTCATTCGGCGCGCGATATCGCGGAAACAAATGGTCCGGACGAGCTTTTTCTGTGCTGAACACCGCGGAACTGCGGAATGTCGCAGTGATATCGCGCGCCGAATGGCCCAGTGTGCGGCCGCCTTTAGTGACAGACATCTAATCCCGGCGTCTCCTACCGTCCGTTACTGACAGATCTCAACTTCCGGCGTCTGCGGCAGTCGGAAATGGCAGACAGCTCACTTTGCCGGCCAATAACTCAAACATGCTGTGACTGGTTGTGACGTTTCGTTAGATAATGGAAAGCAAGATTCGTAAAACTTTAGAAGGCACACCCGTGAAAATTCCCTTTTCTCTAAAAGTAAGCAGTGAACAGCGTAAGAATATATGGTTATTTTTACAATGAGTCTGCTAAATTTTTTGTTGTTGCGAATATTGCAATGTTTCTGCCAACCCATCAACGTCAATTGAACTTGACATAAGTGTAGCGGTTCAATTCTGAGAAGGGAAGCATTGTTTTTTCTTGTGTTAGCTCAATTGAGTCTCTTGACTGTAAAGTTAATTTTTCACCTTGGTATTGGTTTTGAACTGAGATAGCCATTATCTTTGGCCATTATTTAAATGTTGAAAATACTACGGTCATTTTCCCCAAACTTAGCCGTTTTTTATTATCATATAAATCATATATCAATTATCACATCGTTTTCAACCAGCGTATATTTGACAACTTTCAGAAAGGTGAAACATTCCCTTTAATCACGGACAAGCGTTTTACAGTTGATACTGTGTGTTCATTAGCATTATGTACTCTTAAACGTGTTTGTAAGCGCACTCATCAGCGAACAAGCCCATGTTGACATCTCTGCTACTTAACCCGCGCTTGCCGCGGTCTAAGCAGAACACCATTGGCCGGGGGGGGGGGATATTGCCCCCCTCATTATCTCCAGAACCAATGATCGCAGCGAGACGCGCAACGCGGAATTCGAAAGCTTTCAATGAGACGCATCTAAATCATACTCGATACTCGAAATCTTCGAATTGAGGTCACATATCAGGTCAAGGTCGGGCGAAAGGTCAAAATTGAGATAGTTGAGTTTATGGACCGTACTTTCCATCCAAAGCCTTTGATTGCGACCATGATCCCCCAAATTCCTCCCAAATGTATAATACACATCCCGCATGACCTAAAATGAGATTGTTGTCAAAGGTCAAGGTCAGTGTCTGGTCACAAAAGGTCACTATACGCAGAACATTTCCGAAAGTCATGCAATACATGTTTTATGGGCTATTTTACACGTAGCATTCGATAGTGATGGTCATTTTACCATCTGACCTCATTTAAGTGAAGTTAGTGTCAGGCTTAGGTCAAGAACAGGACACATATGGTCAAAATTTGAAATTGATAAATCTAAATACAAAAGGCATGTTTGTAGACCAGTTATGTCTCATAAATACAGTGCTGGCATTTATTTGTCTTTATCTGATCAATAAAAGCCAAGAAACGCAATTTCACAATATGACGCCGTGAGTTACTCATACTTGGGAGTCACAAGTCAGTCAAAAAAGGTGATATTCATTTGAAATTTGTTTTGTATAATGCTGGAACACCATTCTTTCGCATATATTCAATTCATCACCCTATGGCCACTACAAAATACCACTGATCCCACGGTGTTTACGCACGCTTGGGGCACTATTCGAGGGATTTCGTGTCGGCGGGTCGGTCGAGCGGGCTCATTTGGAGGGCAGGAGTACAGCAGCAGGAACGAATCAGAATGTCTGTGCCGTTTTACACAATGCAGTGTGATTCTGTGCCGCTTTTTCAGGAAAAGTTTATTAAAATTACAGCACAGAGGTGGGATACACAGAAAACAAAAACACAGCAGTATAGCCATACACGCCTCGAAATGGCGCTATTAGCCTGTGCAGCCCGCCTGGCCAAGTCGGGACGGCACCGGAACAGCTATCGGCAGCAATCGTCCCGGTTCCGGGGAGGTCTGTTGGGTACCGCCCCGGCCGGGGAGAGCTGAGGGATACCTCCCCGGCGCTCCAGACTGCGCCCCGCCCACACCGCCTCGTGATTGCCACACACGGCAGATCCTCGAGACGATGCCCCTGGCCACCGACCGAGCGTGTGAGCATTCAACCAATGGTTGACGCCCCACACGCCCGGCTGGCCGACCGACCCCGCAAAAGCTGCAAGGGCCGGTCTCAGGTTTGCCCGGATGGGGCATTCAGGCGAGACGCAGCAACACCGCGTAGGTAGCTTCGTTCAACACCCACCGTGTTTTTCACAAATTCCCATTCACACACACACACACACACCTCACCTAACATTATTGGTGGCTACATTCTGCTTGGTATGCAGTAGCACCCTTCTGCACCTAAACACCTCAACCTTTCAGTCATAACTGCTTCTCAGTCCTCACACACTACACCAACGTTTATACCTGCCGTCTATAACTGCCGTGGCCCGCGACGATCTGGATCATTGGCCCCCACTTCTTCGAAAAACATAAGAATTTACTGTCCATAGAAGCTGCGAGTCTGTCAGTTTTGAAGTCTTCCCTAATTCTGGAAATGAAACACTCAATACTTAAATCTTTTCTGCGCTGAATTACATATTTCCATACAATAATTGCATGCCTCCAGAGTCGGCCACCTTCGTCCAGTCCCATCATCATATGTTTTCCACTAAGCTTCACTCTTGGTTGTGCGTTTGTCTGCAAATTCATCCATTCCTCAACTAGTCTCCAAAAGTGACTAACAGCTGTACATGACCAAAACTTATGACGCAAAGTTTCAGGACTTTCCTTACATCTTTCACAAATATTTGTCTCTGTTACACCCACTCTGTACAGAAGTTTGTTTGTGGCCGCTATAAACGTTATTATTTTGTAATGTAGTGATCTATAATAAGAGGAGTTTGTTGCAGACCACACCGCTTGATAAACTAGCGGCCAATCGATTTCACCATAACAACAAGTCCATTCATTTACTTTCCCAATGTTTAACGGTGTTTCTACTAAGTACTAAGCGCTTGTAAATATGTCTCATTCCGGTGTTTTCTTTAAATAAGTAGCTAATTTAATCTGCAATGAAAGGAGTTTGAATTTGTTGTCTTATTGTTGTGTATTTTTTTCTTCTTCAATAACATGGCAGCAATGTTTATTTTATATATAAAAGGCGAGAATAAGGAATAAGCTTTCACCGTTACGGCATCGTCACACATCATGTACCAAACTTAACTGCTGTTCAATGTATGTGATATTGTTTGATTTAGAATACTAACCCTTCTGGTCAATATTCACACCATTCACACATATTCACACCAATATTCACACGTATTCACACCGTTTTTCACCGTTGTGTATTCTCCGGGCAAACTGTTTACTAGATCACCATAGTCCAAAAAGGTGCCTTTCAATTTATATGTCTTTTAGCTTCAATATACGACATCATTTCTCCAGATGGCTTCCTCAGGTCGTTGAAGTGCATAACGCCATTATGCACCCTTTGCCTTACCTGAAGTTTTATATTTCGTGAAGTCCGATTTGAACAATGTTATACAACCCATCGTCCAATCCTCTAGTTTAAATGTGCCTACATATGAACTCCAACTGCAAAGGACCTCCCTCCACAAACGATTGCTGATCTTCTCACTCAGTTGCTTTACAAAACTTCCTTTGTCCCGCACACAGTTGGTTTCACCCAAAGAAAGCACATTGCCAGAAATGAATGTCCATGGATGTGATGTGATACATCTTTTTACCCACGCTATTCTAAGCGAAGTGATAAAGAGTCGAAGATATGTCATACCCTGGCCTCCTAAGGCATGAAGTAGCGTTAATGTCTCTCGTTTTATCCTGCTCCGTTTACCGTTCCATTAGAACTTAAACATCATGCTTTCCATACGAGAAACCATTTCTTCGGTTGGTTGAGGCAGTGCGGATACAAATAAATCAACTTTGACAATGCTAGTGTTTTCAACACCGTTAAAAACAAGTGATAGTCTAGTTTTAAGAATCTCGTGTTGTTGTCGGATTAAAACGCCAACGGTTCCGAAAAGAAGATACAGTCTAAAATTATTGAAGCACAGCGACTGCTGGAGACCTCCACACAATCCAGCAGTGACCGCTCTCGGCCGCCTCTCAGTTTACAGTCCCCGCAACATCGCGGCCGCTGCCGGCCATCGGACTCCACGCAAGCGCAGTAGCACAGGGTTACGCCCCCCAAACGGGTCCATCGTTACTAAGCAACTGCCATTGTGACGTCACGGTAGACTATTCAGGTGTGGAAATAACCACACCGTTACACCGATATCGGATCATACCTCCGGCTTGTCGGTACGAGTGTCTGGGTGCCTAGCGTCGTGATGCCTTTGGTGACGGCCGACCAAGGTGTTGTATGATGGAGACATGTCTTTGCTTAATACAAATAATTGTAGTATTGTTGAGTCTTTTCAGCTTACCTCGGCGGCAACTGGAGCACGGCTGGCCGGTGGACTGACCGGTAGCTCAGGTCAGTTAAGCAATGGGTCGTTGAAGGCTAGTGCGAATACTGGGCACGGATTAGTTCAGCGAGCAGTGTCTAGTAAAGCTGGGTTTATCTTACCAGGCAGAGACTACTATAGACCCCAGTCAATTAACTACGCACCCTACTAGAAGGCTTGTTACGGCCTTGTTTTCTTATTAGGTGCCTAGTAACTGTATGAGGACAGAACACGACGATGCTCATGATAAAAAGGCGTGGCCTTGTAGAACAAGCTCGTTTCCCGAAATCAGCCAGAAATAAGCCTACCATATAAGGCTATGCATGCTCATTTTTGCGCTAGGCGTTATTTGACAAGGGGCTTGTAGGTATTTTTTTTTACAGTGAATGCATTCTCCATGTCTATGGATACCAACAATCTTTGAGAACCTTTTTTATTTAGACTATGAATTACATCGTAAGTTAGTCGAGTCGCGCTTCCTATAAATCTAATATAAATCGCAATCTAATATATCTCTATCTAATATATATCGCAAGACTTTTTGATAGGTATATTATCCGCTATTATGATACTAACTAGTCCACAGTGACTATTTCACTAACAACTTCAATTCACATTGCTTACCCCCCCCCCCCCTTACCTTTCCTAGACTCGCCTATTATCTTATAATCGTTCGCAGTGTAACCCGTGGTACATGTTTCATCCGAAAACTGCAGTATGTTATGTCATTGTAGACCCATGCATCTTAGTTTCCTTGCAATAATATGACCCCCTTTCTTCCATTCCTGAGCGCGCCTCTGCAAAAAAATGACGTCATTCCCTCTCCTGTCTTCATATGTGCATATATCATTATAAAATAACCGTCTATTGCGTCGTAATCACTGGAATATCGTCATCATCTTGCCAGTCACCCCCCTTTTCATGTGTCTGAACACGCCCCTGCAACTCTATATGTAATAAATTATCCAAATAATGGAAGGGGAATCTATATTTTACATGTTGATAGCTATAAATGCCCCTTACATCGCTCTATTGGCTTCCTGCCAAGCATTGCATACTTCCTAGAAACCTCCCCTTTTCAAGCCCCTGAAACCGCCTCTGCCATGACATTTTTATGATATTTCATTAACATCAACTAATTTGCACTTGCTTCAATCACCGTAAACCGATGTAACTGCTTTATACTTGAGGCAGTTAGGAAGAAACCATGAAGATCGCATTTCCGTATTATCGCCAAATGTCGCCGCCAAATGGAGTATGAAATTGTTTTTGTACGTAGCTGGAAAATTAATGCCTCCCACAGCAGCGAAAATGAAATATTACATTTTGTCGACTGTCCAAGGTCTTGACATATGAACTGTCTTGTATATATGGGGACAGCATACATCTCGAGAGTTTCATAGACAGTCTCTTCCATAAGAGACATATATTAATCATCCTTGAGCAAAGATACGTTAAATTTAAGCCATCTTTTCCCTCTATAATGTTGATTCAACACCAAATCTATACATACCGCAGCATGATCAGTACGGTATCCTGGTAAGATGCCTGCTGTACGTTTCCCATAATATTTTCAGACACCAGTATAAAGTCCAAACGAGCTTGTTTTAAATTTGGATTACATCTCCTCCATGTGTATCTTATGCTATCTCCATTTAATTGTCTGAACGCGTCTTTCAACTCTTGATATTTCATTAAACGTTTTAGCTCATTCTTCGCTCTTACGTTATTTTCCTTCTCGTAATTGTAAGTATCAATATTTTGATCAAGAGCGATATTTAAATCTCCGCACATTATCATTGGGAGGGACCAGTCACTTTCCGTGAGTTCAGTGATCATCTTATCCAATTCCTTAAAGAATGATGGATTGTCTTCGTTTGGTCCATATATCAACATGAACAGAACTTCAAAGGTTGTATTTATTACTGCCTTAACCCGCAAGTTACTGGGGTATATTCCATAACGCGACTTATTGGGGGGGGGGGGGGCTATTTTTTGCCAACCCCCCTCGGATCTCCGGAACTACTGGACTGATTGTAAAAACTCAATCGGCGTTCGATAGCCCTGTTAAATTTATCCGGGGAAACCTAATATTGTTGACCTCGGGGTCACCAAAGACGTCACAGGTCAGGTCAAATACAAAATATTTTACCACCGTGTCAAAAGGTCTCGATGGATGGAATTGTCGCGCAACATTGCGATATTAAACGCATAAGCAGTCTATAAATCGGTATGATTCGTGTGTCTGACACTTCAAAGTCACATTCTAAGCTGTTTATGACCTTGGGTCAGGTCAAGGTCATCCGAGGTCACGAGGTCAAACTGCAGATTACGGTCGTTAGGCGTTGTAACACATGTGTATGGGTTTGTTTTTCGCCTATAACGCGACAAATGACCTTAGACATTGTTTGTTCCATATAAATAGAAGTAAAAAGCAAAAGCGGAAATGCAATTTTTATGCATAATAATGCGGTGAGAGGTGGGCAATTTTTTTCCATTTAAAGGTCATAAGTCAGTCATTTTTGAAGATATCGACTTCAAATTTGGTACACATATTCACCGAGCATGTCTCGATCATATATATTCCGGTTTTTGGATAACTCTGATTTTTTTGAAAATATTATAAAGAAAACTAATATATTTGGATTTCTCCAAATTTTGAATTAACAAAAATCACAAATCCGAGATCGCAGTTTAATAGCCCAGTCTATTGTCAGTAATTTGATTTAAGACAATTACATTTATTTCTAACATTGTATCTTTGACAGCGTTTTCCGCAAACCATTATTTTTCAACAAAAACGGAAGAACATGACGTCACTTTGACGTCATTCCCGGTGGACCTATCACAACCTCATCTTTTTCCTTTTGCCAACATGTGTAGAATTGATGTGCAAGAAGGTACTGAAACATTGGTGACGATACTGGTGTTGGTTTAGGCGTTATTGCAAAATAACGGGAGGGAGAAATCCCCCCCCCCCCAGTATGTAGCGGGTTAACTAAAACCACGTTACCTGCTTGTCATCCTGCTTTATTACCAGAACGTCAAATTGTATCTTTTTACTGGGCCCAATCGCCACTCCTCCCCCGTTATTCGTACCCGAAAAAATACAAATATGTCTTCCTCAGCAGTTTCTAAAGGACAGTTTTTCTCATCACTGCAGTGAATGTCTTGTAACAAAAATACATCGGCATCAGTGCCTTTCAGGTAATTGAAGACGTCCCTCCTTTGATTAAATTGCCCAAGGCCACGGCAGTTCATAGAAAATACCCTAAGAGTAGACATCGACGTTATCTAAAAAATAAATCAGAGTGCAAAACAGTTTCAGAATAATGCGCAGAATGGTTGATAACAAATAATTCAACAAACGCGCATGACAGTAGCTGAGATGTGGGATGTCTGCCACAGCCAAGACATTCCAACTCTGTTACACTGCCACAACGTAAGGTGATGCATGAATGAGGCGTTCGATCACACACCAGGATTTTAAACAACCCATCACGCGACTCAGACCGGAACGCAGCCGTACCGGCACAGCTACGAGGCGGGGCTCGCCGGCCCAGCCAGAGCGGCGGACTCAGACGGGAACGCAGCCGTACCGGCACAGCTACGAGGCGGGCTCGCCGACCCAGCCAGAGCGGCGGATAAAGCCGTACCGGCACAGCTACGAGGCGGGGCTCGCCGACCCAGCCAGAGCGGCGGATAAAGCCGTACCGGCACAGCTACGAGGCGGGGCTCGCCGACCCAGCCAGAGCGGCGGACTCAGACCGGAACGCAGCCGTACCGGCACAGCTACGAGGCGGGGCTCGCCGACCCAGCCAGAGCGGCGGATAATGAAGCTAACAACAAAAACATCAACACAAAAAACTATGAAATGAGCACAGCACCGCCTGGACTCTGCCACAAAACACGAGCAAAAAAATATACCGTAATCTGTTTGTATACAATGAAAGCACGCAATAGCCACCGCACGATAGCGTAGGTTAGCACGCGCTTCCCGGACTATATGCATGGCTCGGTTAACTTACACAAGACAAAACATTCAAGACTCGGAAAGACAACACACTGATTAGCTTTCTAAATCACGTTCCGGCACAATCAGGGAACACTGTCAGACAGCCCAAAAGGCTCAAAATGACACCCGAGGCATCTAATCAGCGCTACGGTCGGGTGTAACCCTGATACGCCTGTCTACCTCTGCCACAGAGTTCGCCTTGAAACTGGCACAACATTTCTGCTCCTCAAAGAAAACATCACCTCTCCGGCTACATACCGTGTGGATACGCCCGGCTTTCTTTAGCTCCAACAGCTTAAGATAAGCCTCCTGTCTGATTTGGCTCAGCGACTCGTTTACGAATAATGACAGTCTGGGGCGCTCACCTCTGGACGGGATCCTACTATCATATGTCCGCTGTCGGGCAGAGGAAGGGCCACCTCTCGTGAAGCGGCACACGATCTTGCTGCCACCTGTTGACATCCGATGCGCGTGATCAATGTCCTCCATCGTCACCACGATCCCCAGATTGTTCTTGATCACCTCAATTAGCAGCGCCTCGATGTCCTCCCGGCCGCCGTCAGCCGGCGATCGGGAGTCCGCCGCGCTGGACAGGTACAGGGCAGCACCCCGCCGCTGGTCACCTGGCACCGCTCCTGACGAGGTCCAGGCCGCGCCCCCAATGTGCGTCAAGTTAGCGTCGTATTCGTATTCGTTTTCAGCGTCGAGTTCCGATTTCCCCAAAAGTTAGCATATGGGTAAATCTCATCGAGTTATGCACGAATATGCAATCCGTTTTGACCTACGACAAATGGTTTGACCCCCAGAGGTCATTGAAATGTCATCGCACGGGGTACCCTCTAATTGTTTTGTTTACCGTCCGATTTAATCGCAAAGGGGCTCAAACGACTCGCCGGCAACCCAGCTTGCGTCAGAAAACAACAACAAATCACCTAGAGGTCAAAGGTCAAGGTCACGGGGACGAATACGAGATTTTAAGCTTCGGTACCAGCTTGTGTACCTTCTAGTTTTTTCGTTTACCGTCCGATTTGCTTGCAATAGGCAAAAAGAGACTCGCCGGCAGGTTAGCTTGCGTCAGGAAAAACAAAAAGTCATCCAAAGGTCAAAGGTCAAGGTCACGGGGACGAATACGAGATTTTAAGTTTCGGTACCAGCTTGTGTACCCTCTAGTTTTTTTTAGTTTACCGTCTGATGTGCTCATAATGGGCAAAAAAGGACTCGCCGGCACCCCAGCTTGCGTCAGGGAAAACAAACAGTCACCCAGAGGTCAAAGGTCAAGGTCACGGGGACGAATACGAGATTTTAAGCTTCGATACCAGCTTGTGTACCCTCTAGTTTTTTCGTTTACCGTCCGATTTTCTCGCAAATGGTAAAAGGGGACTCTCCGGCAGGTTAGCTTGCGTCAGAAAAAAAGTCATCCAGAGGTCAAAGGTCAAGGTCACGGGGACGAATACGATATTTTAAGTTTCGGTACCAGCTTGTGTACCCTCTAGTTTTTTTTCGTTTACCGTCTGATTTGCTCGCAATGTGCAAAATCGGACTCGCCGGCATCCGAGCTTGCGTGAGGAAAAACAACAAGTCATCCAGAGGTCAAAGGTCAAGGTCACGGGACGAATACGAGATTGTAAGCTTCGATACCAGCTTGTGTACCCTCTAGTTTTTTCGTTTACCGTCCGATTTGCTCACAAAAGGCAAAAAGGGACTCGCCGGCAGGGTAGCTTGCGTCAGGAAAAACAAAAAGTCATCCCGAAGTCAAAGGTTAAGGTCACGGGGACGAATACGAGATTTTAAACTTCGGTACCAGTTTGTGTACCCTCTAGTTTTTTCGTTTACCGTCCGATTTGCTCGCAATAGGCAAAACGGGACTCGCCGGCACGTTAGCTTGTGTCAGGAAAACAAAACATCACCTAGTGGTTAAAAATCAAGGTCACTGGGACGAATACGATATTTTAAGCTTCGGTATCAGCTTGTGTACCCTCTAGTTTTTTCGTTTACCATCCGATTTGCTCGGAATTGGAAAAAAGGGACTCGCCGGCACGTTGGCTTACGCCAGGAAAAACCAAAACAAATCACCTAAAGGTCAATGGTCAAGGTCACGGGGACGAATACGAGATTGTAAGCTTCGGTACCAGCTTGGTGTACCCTCTAGTTTTGTTTTGTTTTCGTGTACCGTCCGATTTGCTCGCAATCGGCAACAAGGGACTCGACGGTACGTTCGCGTGCGTCAGGAAAAACAAAAACTTTTTGCTTTTCCTGACGCATGCTAACGTGCCGGCGAGTCCCCTTTTGCCCATTGCGAGCAAATCGGACGGTAAACGAAACAAAAAATAGAGGGTACACAAGGTGGTACCGAAGCTTAAAATCTCGTATTCGTCCCGTGACCTTGACCTTTGACCTCTGGATGACTTTTGTTTGTTTTTTCTGACTCAAGCTTACGTGCCGGCGAGTCCCTTTTTGCCTATTGCGAGCAAATCAGACGGTAAACGAAAAAAAAACTAGAGGGTACACAATTTGGTACCGAAGCTTAAAATCTCGTATTCGTCCCCGTGACCTTGACCTTTGACCTCTGGATGACTTTTTGTTTTTCGTGACGCAAGCTAACCTGCCAGTGAGTCCCTTTTTGCCCTTTGCGAGCAAATCAGACGGTAAACGATAAAACTAGAGGGTACACAAACTGGTACCGAAGCTTTAAATCTCGTATTCATCCCCGTGACCTTGATCTTTGACCTCTGGATGACTTTTTGTTTTTCATGACGCAAGCTAACGTGCCGGCGAGTCCCTTTTTGCCCATTGTGAGCAAATCGGATGATAAACGGAAACAAACTAGAGGGTACACAAGCTGGTACCGAAGCTTAAAATCTCGTATTCGTCCCCGTGACCTTGACCTTTGACCTCTGGATTACTTTTTTTATGACGCAAGCTGGGATGCCGGCCAGTCCCTTTTTGCCCATTGTGAGCAAATCAGACGCTAAACGAAAAAAAACTAGAGGGTACACAAGCTGGTACCGAAGCTTAAAATCTCGTATTCATCCCCGTGACCTTGACCTTTTACCTCTAGGTGACTTTTTGTTTTCCCTGATGCAAGCTGGAGTGCCGGCGAATCCCTTTCTTCCCATTGCGAGCAAATCAGACGGTAAACGAAAAAAAAACTAGAGGGTACACAAGCTGTTACCGAAGCTTAAAATATCGTATTCGTGCCTGTGACCTTGACCTTTGACCTCTGCATGACTTTTTTTTCTGACGCAAGCTGGGGTGCCGGAGAGTCCCTTTTTTCCCGTTGCGATCAAATCGGACAGTAAACGAGAAAAAAAAACTAGAGGGTACCCAAGCTTAAAATCTCGTATTCGTGACCGTGACCTTGACCTTTGACTTCTGGATTACTTTTTTTGACAGAAGCTAACGTGCCGGCGGGTCCGTTTTTGCCAATTGCGAGCAAATCGGACGGTAAACGAAAAAAACTAGAGGGTACACCAAGCTGGCACCGAAGCTTAAAATCTCGTATTCGTCCCTGTGACCTTGACCTTTGATCTCTGGATGATTTGTTGTTTTTCCTGACACAAGCTGAGGTGCCGGCGAGTCCCTTTTTGCCCATTGCGAGCAAATTGGACGGTAAGCGAAACAAACTAGAGGGTACACAAGCTGATACCGAAGCTTAAAATCTCGTATTCGTCCCCGTGACCTTGATCTTTGACCTCTGGATGACTTTTTGTTTTTCCCGACGCAAGCTAACGTGCCGGCGAGTCCATTTTTGCCCATTGCGAGCAAATAGGACAGTACACGAAAAAACTAGAGGGTACACCAATCTGGTACCGAAGCTTAAAATCTCGTATTCGTCCCCGTGACCTTGACCTTTGACCTCTGGATTACTTTTTTTTCTGACGCAATCTGGGGTGTCGGCGAGTCGTTTGAGCCCCTTTGCCATTCAATCGGACGGTAAATGAAACAATTAGAGGGTACCCCGTGCGATGACATTTAAATGACCTCTGGAGGTCAAACCGTTCGTCTTTTGTTTTCCTTCGTTTCCAAACCGTTTGTCTTTTGATTGCATATTCGTGCATAACTCGATGAGATCTACCTATATGCTAAGTTTGGGGAAAATCGGAACTCGACGCTGAAAACGAATATGAATACGACGCTAACTTGACGCACATACGAGTTAGCTGACACCCTAACTGACACCCTGAGCAGCGGCACCCGGCGGAGCGCAGTTGACGTCATCTCGGGTCGGTGTGACGTCACTCGGACCAGGCTCCGCCGCTGCGTCAGGCGGCCGGGAGCGACTTCGACTGCCGCGGGCGGCCATGAGCGACTCCGACTGCCACGGGCGGCCAGGAGCGACTCCGACTGCCGTGGGCGGCCATCCGGCCGCCGGGGGCCCGCCGAGCCGGAAAACACGAGTGTTCCGACGAGATCTCCCTTCATTTTTTCCATTCAAGATTCTCCCATTCAGCTCATCCAATTTCACCTTTAGCGCTTGAAATTCAGCATCCCTTCCTGAGACTTTGGCCTGCAGCGCTTCATTCTCCTCATCTTTCATTCCCACGTGCTTTTCTATATCCTTCTTTCTTCTCTTTGTAGCGCTGCCACTTAGACTCGATCAAAGTAACCACGCTCGTCACTCGTTTTTCTATGACAACTTTCAGCCCTTCTATGGACTCCTCGGAGTGCTTGCGAAGGGACTCTATCTCCTCACGAAACATGGTGCGAAGGGACTCTATCTCCTCACGAAACATGGTGCGAAGGGACTCTATCTCCTCACGAAACATGGTGCGAAGGGACTCTATCTCCTCACGAAACATGGTGCGAAGGGACTCTATCTCCTCACGAAACATGGTGCGAAGGGACTCTATCTCCTCACGAAACATGGTGCGAAGGGACTCTATCTCCTCACGAAACATGGTGCGAAGGGACTCTATCTCCTCACGAAACATGGTGCAAATGCACGGAAGTCCTCTCTCACTGGGGGCTGGGGCGGTGAAGCCTGCTGTCCGTCAGACACCCGCGGTCGCTTACCTGCCCCAGTCGGTGCGTCTAAATTACGCACCATTTCCGGCACCGACATTTGCTTCTTGCCTATCGCACCACTGTTTCGCGACATTGTCCAGGCCAACACTGATCACTGGTCACGGCTCACTATCCGGGGTCCATCCCACCGCTCCGCAGGGCCGGGCTCACGCACTCAGTACAGCGCCATGCCGCGGGGCGGGACCGAGACCACGCACACGTCCGCGCGCTCCGGCCGCCGAACCGGTTATTATTCTGTGACGCTTGCTATGCTATTACTTGTTCAATCACAATTTATACATTTCATACCTTTTGGATAAATGTTCACTGCTGATGCACGAAAACCCATCTATACATATTGGATGAGCGCTCAGAGCAGATCTATACGCCTCAGGATGAGCACAAATGGAATACACTGCATGTCGGATGTAAATTCATCAAAGTTTCTCAGAATAAAGTACATTGCCACCGTTGGAGTATGTTTGCCTCGCCAGCAAAACATGCTCATCACACACACCATTTCCAATCATTGCCCGGCAACAGATAGTTCATCTGGTTGACGAAAATGTCCGTCCGAAACTCCGCTGCCTTTGCCAATTTCTCGCCTAATGTGGTTCGCTGAGGTTCGATGAGATTCGCTGCGAACTTCCGCCTCCGACTCAATGGTGGCTGATTGAGAATATCTCCAGAGACGATGGCTCGTGGCCCGCATTTCCACCGGCCCCGCTCTGGTCCCCCCCCCCTCCAGCTCTGCCCCCACCACACCCTGGCCCCGCCCACCACTCCGCCCCCCCTGCTCCAAAGCCACGACTAAAGTCAAGCAGGCCCAGCCCAGCGGCTAGCCTCGCGTGACAAGCTGCGGCTTTGACTGGCAAAGACGAGACTCGTCCCACTTCAACAAATAACACGGTCAAACGTCACAGCTCGGAGGTGCCAGCTGCTGTGATCTACTTAGGTAGTTATCTTCCTGACCAACTATTTGCGCTATTTATATTACGCTAGCATTTACGCTAGCTTATTACGCTATATTACGCTAGCATTGAACGCTAATGTGACAATGGAAGGCGGAAGCTATCAACGATACACATATAATGCATGTCCAATGTTGTCAAATTAAGGTCACTATCAGGTCAAGGTGAAGTCGAAAGTAAAAATAGAAATATGTGGTTGTATGGCTTATATCGTCTATCATTCCACAGCGATTCTACAGCGATGCTACAGTAAGCATAATTTCACTCAAGTGCTTTCAAAGGTACAATATGCATCTATGGCTGTGTGAACAAAAGTAAAAACATGAGAGAGGGGGAGAATAATTAGGAGAGTAGAGGATCCGGGGCGCAGCCAGGGGGGGGGGCTATGGGGGCTACTCCTCCCCGTCGCGGCTTAGAGGAGCCCATCTCGGATCTGAAAGGGGCCCATCGTGGAATCAGAAAGGGCCCATTTTAGGCCTGATAAAACGCAATTTAGCCTCGGAAAGCGAGCATCTCAGATCCAGAAAAGGCCCATTTCAGCTCTCAGGCCCGGGAATGGCCCATCTTAAGTCCGGAGAGGGCCCATCTTGGGCTCAGAAAGGGACCATCTCATGTCTGGAAAGGGCCCATCTTAGGCTCTGAATGGACCCATCTTAGACTCTGATGGGCCCATCTTGGGCTCAGAATTGGCCCATCTCTGATTTTGAAAGGGCCCATCGTGAACTCAGAAAAGTCTCATCTCAGGTTTGGAAAGGGCCCATCTTAGCCTCAGAAAGGGCCCATCTCAGGTCTGGAAAGAACCCATTTTAGGCTCTGAAAGGGCTCATCTTAGGCTCAGAATGGGCCCATCTTAGGCTCAGAATGGACCGGTCTCAGGTTTTGAAAGGGTCCATCGTGTATTCAGAAAGGGCCCTTCTCAGATCTGAAAAGGGTCCATTTTAGGCTTTGAAAGTGCAGCTCAGGTCTGGAAAAGGCCCATCTCTGCTCTTAGGCCCGGGAAGGGCCCATCTCAGATCCGGAGAGGGCCCATCCAGGGGCGGATCCAGAAAATCTTCAAGGGGGTCATCAATTTCAGTGGTGCCCCTACCTATACCCAAATCTGAAAACTAAACGGATTTGGTCCACTATATTTTAAGGGTGCCCCTATTTCAGCACTTCTTTTTTAATTAACAACGTTGGCTATATGTATTTGCAATATCAGTCGTACCCTTTCTATCATTTGAAGTGCCGCGGATGGTGCTAAATATATAATTTGCACAGTCAAGGGCGGCCCCAGGCGGCTGATGAAGAATTGACCAAGAGGGAAGTCGAGGTTCGTGACCAGGGGGGGGGGGGATGGAAGCCGTTTTTTACCAGCAGTACATCTTATGCATGTGATAAGCTATTATTGCGCCGCGAAGCGGCATACAAATTGAGGTTTTGAGCGGGTTGGAGAACTAATTTTTGCTATGGGAACCAGCATGCAGGGTCAAAACGAGGAAATATGCCTGGAGCAAAAGGTGGGGTCAAAAGACATGTTGCCCCCATGTAAGGCCAAAGGTGAGGCCATGACCCCATATCCTCCCCCCCTGCGGCCGCCAGTGGTTGAAGTTTATATTAGACCAGTTTATATTAGACCCTTTTGTACTGGAAAAGAACACTGATTTATTTGCGCCGCGTAGCGTCGCGGATTTTTTTCCTTCTTTTGTTTTTGCCTGAATAATTAGGCCCCAAAAAATCGAAAGGTTCTATACTATATATGTATCAGCCCACGGTGACCCTCAGTGCCCCTCGAGTCCGATACGTTGTTACCTTTTGTATAAAGGCACGTTGGTGCCCCTTCATTGCCCAAGGGACGGGAGGCATGAAGGGACATTTGTGGGGGCATAATTTAGCAATTTTTATTCAGCATCATTTCTCGATTTGTTTTTTTCCCAGCGACCAATGCTTGTGATATCATGGCGGCACCAGACCATTGTTTCTCTCCCGGATTCAAGGAGGCACGGTGCTCCGGTGTCTCCCCTCGCCCCACAGTGCCGCCTACGGGCACGATGGTACCCCTGGTATACCGGCGCGGTGGTGCCCCTGGTACACCGGTGCGGTGGTGCCCCTGATACACCGGTGCGGTGGTGCCCCTGATACACCGGTGCGGTGGTGCCCCTGGTACACCGGTGCGGTGGTGCCCTTGGTTCAAAGAACACTGAATTATTTGAGCCGCGTAGCGGCGCAGATGTTTTTGCTTTATTTTGGTGGTGCCCTTGGTGCCCCGGCGCGGTGGTGCTCCAAGGCGCGGTGGTGCCCCAAGGCGCGGTGGTGCCCCCACGGTCCGGTGATGCCCCCACGGCGCGGTCGTGTCCTTGGTTCAAAGAACACTGAGTGATTTGCACCACGTAGCGGCGCGGATTTTTTGTGCTTTATTTTGGTGGTGCCCCTGGTGCCCCGGCGCGGTGGTGCCCCTACCATGTCCATGGCCGTGGTGGTGCCCCCACGGCGCGGTGGTTCCCCCATGGCTCAAGGGGGGGGGGGGGGGGGGGGGGTCATGACCCTCGTGACCCCCCCCCCCTCTGGATCCGCCACTGGGCCCATCTTAGTTTCAGAAAAGGCCCATCTCAGGTCTGGAAAGGGCCCATCTTAGGCTGTGAATGGACCCGTCTTAAGCTCAGAATGGGCCCATCTCAGGTTTTGAAACAGCCCATCGTAAACTCAGAAAGAGCCCGTCCAGGTCTGGAGAGGGTCCATTTTTGTTGCTTTGAAAGTGAGCATCTCAGTTCCGGAAAAGACCCATATCTGCTCTTAGGTCAGGTAAGGGCTCACTCAGGTGCAGAGAAGGCCCGTATAATTTGGCCCTGAAAGGCAAATTTTTAGGTCTGGAGAGGACTAGGAAGGGCCCATCTTTGAGCTGGAGAAGGACCGTTTAGGTAAATTCGGCCCAGAAAGGCCCCAGGACTGGTTAGGGATCATCTTTCTCTTGAACTCAGACATGGCATGATCAGTGATGGCTCACATGCAGACCAGAAAGGGCCTATCTCAATCTGGAAAGGGCTCATCAAAGTCGTAGAAAGCCCCCTCCCGTCTTGAGTCTGGGAATAGTCCAATTTAGGCCGGGAAAGGGCCCATCTCAGGTCTGGGAAAGGCAAATCAGAGGTCTTGAAGGGCCCATCTTTAGACCAGAAAAGGACCATCATCGGCTCAGATGCCTGGTGCCTCAGAAAGCTGCCCATCTGGATCTCGCAGGGGGACAAAAGCCCATTTGGCTAAAATTGGAGGGAAAATGCCCCTTGTCCCCGGGCCCGGGCCTAGTGGGTTACATTAATTAACCATGCGGCGTCAGGCGTCAGCAGTGTACGGGGGACGGGGAATTGGCAAAAATATACATAAATACAGTACAAATGAGCTGAGGCAGAACCAAAGCCTTGGTCGAATGAATCCTGGATCCGCTTTTGTCATGATTCGTGATCCCATTGATTTTTCAGATTTGTGTGAGCAGTTTTGGTAATTGGTGGTATCCAGTGGTGGCGGAGGCGGGGGAGGGGGCAGGAGAGACAAGTTGTCCCCCAACTCCAGCCGAATTGAACATTAACCCGCGCGGCGCAGGGGGTGGGTAAATTTTACCCCCCCTCCCGGATTTTCTCCATAACTTAAAAACTATGACAGATATCGAAATGAAACTTTCGGTACCTTATGCTACATCAATTATACATCTTGTGTTACAATTTTTTTTGAAATTCGTGAAAATTTTGAGGAGATAATAACGTTTTAGTGACGTTATGTTATGTCATTTTTGGTGAAAAAACGTTAAATGTTGGAAAAATCGTAGAAAATAGCGTGTTAATGCAAATCGCAAATAAAAGGCGTCAAAAGAAAGAAAATAACATTGTCTTTAACATGGCTATCTCAGATGTTCAAAATTTTGGGTTTTGACCCCCCAAATGCAAAAAACTGATTTTTTGGGAAGAATTTCCACAAAAGTTTTTTGTTTGAAGATTTTCAAAAAACCGGAAGATGTGTTAGAGAACCGAGTATGAACGATGCTAAAACCAAATTTCAAAGCAATTTCTTTATTTTTGACTGACTTATGGCTCTCTAAGAATAAGTAACTCATGACGTCATTTTTTAAACTGCGTTTTTTGGCTTTTACTGACCAGATACAGGCAAATAAATGCCACCACTGTATTTCGAAGACAAAACTAGTCTAGAAACATGCAATGTTTATTTAGATTAATCAATTTCAAATTTTGACCTTATTGTGACCTGACCTTGACCTGAGGGCGATTATATGGTGTCAAGCTGTGAAAATGGCTGCTTCTATCGAATTATACGTGTAAAATAACCCATACAACATGTGTCGCATGGCTCTCGTAGACCTGTGACCTTTTGTGACCTGACCTTGACCTTGACCTTTGCTTAAAATTTCACTTTTACTTATGCGGGAGATGCATTATACATTTGGGAGCACTTTGTGAGATAATAGTTGCAATACAAGGCTTTGGATGGAAAGTATAGCCCAAAAACCCAAATACTTACATTTTGACACTTGACCTGACCGTGACCTGACATGTGACCTTATGTTACTATTTTCGGGCATGCGTTAGATTCTTCTCACTGAGAGCTTTCGATCCCCGCCTTGCGCATCTCGCTGCGGCTATTGGTTCGGAAGATACGAGGGGGGGGGGGTAAAATTTACCCCCCAGCGCCGCACGTTCGGATGGAGACCCCAGCGCCGCGCGGGTTAACCCTTTGGCGTTGCATGAAAAAATATACTTCCAAAAATCAACTTTGCCCCCCCCCTAACTCTATGAAGAGCTTCCGCCGCCCCTGATGTTGTCACCCCCTCTGCCCCTTCCCTTGCTAGATGTATGACCCCACGGCATCACTAGCGGATCCAGGGGGGAGCGGCAATGGCGTTGCCACTGCCCACAGACCAAATAAAATGGCTAGGAACAAATCCAATGTACCATATTAGGAATGGATGAAAGTTACACATTTTTGTCATTACAATTTTTGTTTTTAATAGAAATAAAAATAATAATAGTAATACAATTGCTTTCTTTTAATGAAAATAACAAACAAAATCATGTTTTTTTTGTAGGGAGGGGGGGGCATCAACCAATGCTAAGGGGCCCACTTCGGTTAGCCCCCCTCCCCCAGTCGCAAAGTCCTGGCTGCGCCCCTGGACAAGATAGACCACATACTGTCCATACGGTACGGATTGAACGACGGAGCACTCAGAGAGGCACATTGTGGAGTCGTGCCAGTCAGAGAGGCACATTGTGGGTTCGTGCCAGTCTGAGAGGCACATTGTGGAGTCGTGCCAGTCAGAGAGGCAAATTCTGGGGTCGTGCCAGTCAGAGAGGCACATTGTGGGGTCGTGCCAGTCAGAGAGGCACATTGTGGGGTCGTGCCAGTCAGAGAGGCACACTGTGGGGTCGTGCCAGTCAGAGAGGCACACTGTGGGGTCGTGCCAGTCAGAGAGGCACATTGTGGGGTCGTGCCAGTCAGAGAGGCACACTGTGGAGTCGTGCCAGTCAGAGAGGCACATTGTGGGTTCGTGCCAGTCTGAGAGGCACATTGTGGAGTCGTGCCAGTCAGAGAGGCTCATTGTGGCGTCGTGCCAGTCAGAGAGGCACACTGTGGGGTCGTGCCAGTCAGAGAGGCACATCCTCTGTCTCATTGATCTGTCAAAATGCTTTGACGTGATCGACTACGCAAAGCTCCTTTCCAAACTTCAAACCTATTATATCGATCCTCCCTGGTTTTGCTCTTACCTCACTGTCCACACTCAATCTGTTTGTACAGCTGACGGGCGTGGAAACCGTCACCTTTCCCGATCCCTACCCAATCCTATCGGTGTCTTCCAAGGGCCCTCACTTGGCCCGCTGCTATTCCAGATTTGCACCAACGATCGTTCCCTGTTCGCACCACAGGCGCACGTGGTGCAGTACGCTGACGATACCCAAATTCTGGTCTCAGGCAAAAAAGGATCCCTCCCTCAGCTCATTGCTACCATGGAACAGGCTTTATCATCTCTCGGTGCCTGGTTCCATTTCCATGGTTTGAAAGTAAATACCGGGAAAACAGAACTCATGGTCTGTGGTTCCCGTCAAAATTGTCACGGCATGGCCCCGACCACTATTCGGTTCCGCGAGGACATAGTGCGTGAGAGCCCCACGGTGAGGAACCTGGCGTACTGGTCGACAAGAATCTCTCGTGGGACTCACACGCATCTGCCCTCGTCAAAACATGTAACGTTATCCTCATCGGCCTGACCCACGTGCGTCATCAGATCCCTTCGTCACTTCTTCCTGTCATAGTCGACGCTCTTGTCGTCTCGCACGTCCGATACTGTTTGACGGTGTTCGGCAACGGCTCAGAGAAAAACATGCAGCGCCTCCAAAAGATCCTCAATTGTGGCTTGCGCGATGTCTCTGGCCGGCGTAAATTTCATTACATATTGGACGTGCGAGATGAACTAGGCTGGCTCACCGCCCGGCAGCTGTACGAACTTCAATCCCTCAATCTTCTTCACAAAATTTGCACCACCGGGGAACCACAGGCTCTCGCTTCCCGGCTTTCGACAAGCTCTGAGTTTCGATCTAGAAGCACACGCCAGGACGCTGATTTGGCCCTCCCGCGCGTGAGAACCGAAGCCGGCAAGAGACGCTTTTTATACAGTGTAGCGCAGCGCTACAACGCATTGCCGCCGGACCTGGGTGAGGCGTTTTTACCATCTTTTAAAGGTCAGCTCGGTGATCTTTTACATGGTGTATGATGGGTGCCGTGTATGTTTATGTCGGCCGCTGTGTGAGGGTGTATATGATCATGGAGTGTATTTTAGTTTTTAGTATGCATGTTGCTGAGTGCCGTTTTTAACATGTCTCTACCTTTTAACCATGACGCGACACTCAGAATAGCCATTTTATGCATCGGAGAGTGTTTTTACTGTCAATACATACATACATACACATTGTGGGTTCGTGCCAGTCAGAGAGGCACACTGAGGGGTCGTGCCAGTCCGAGAGGCACATTGTGGGTTCGTGCCAGTCTGAGAGGCACACTGTGGGGTCGTGCCACTCAGAGAGGCACACTGTGGGGTCGTGCCAGTCAGAAAGGCACATTGTGGAGTCGTGCCAGTCAAAGAAGCACACTGTGGGGTCGTGCCAGTCAGAGAGGCACACTGTGGGGTCGTGCCAGTCAGAGAGGCACATTGTGGAGTCGTGCCAGTCAGAGAGGCACAATGTGGGGTCGTGCCAGTCAGAGAGGCACATTGTGGAGTCCGTGCCAGTCAGAGAGACACACTGTGGGGTCGTGCCAGTCAGAGAGGCACATTGTGGGGTCGTGCCAGTCAGAGAGGCACACTGTGGGGGTCGTGCCAGTCAGGGAACTGCGTTGTGGGTTCGTGCCAGTCGGGGAGGTACGTTGTGGGGTCGTGCACTCAGAGAGGCACACTGTGGGGTCGTGCCAGTCAGGGAACTGCGTTGTGGGTTCGGTGCCAGTCGGGGAGGTACGTGGTGGTGTCGTGCCAGTCTGAGAGGCACACTGTGGGTCGTGCCAGTCAGAGAACTGCGTTGTGGGTTCGTGCCAGTCGGGGAGGTACGTGGTGGTGTCGTGCCAGTCTGAGAGGCACACTGTGGGGTCGTGCCAGTCAGGGAACTGCGTTGTGGGTTCGTGCCAGTCGGGGAGGTACGTTGTGGGGTCGTGCCACTCAGAGAGGCACACTGTGGGGGTCGTGCCAGTCAGGGAACTGCGTTGTGGGTTCGTGCCAGTCGGGGAGGTACGTTGTGGGGTCGTGCCATTCAGAGAGGCACACTGTGGGGCTGTGCCAGTCAGGGAACTGCGTTGTGGGTTCGTGCCAGTCGGGGAGGTACGTGGTGGTGTCGTGCCAGTCTGAGAGGCACACTGTGGGGTCGTGCCAGTCAGGGAACTGCGTTGTGGGTTCGTGCCAGTCCGGGAGGTACGTGGTGGTGTCGTGCCAGTCTGAGAGGCACACTGTCAGACCACCATTATCATCATCCGGTCGCCTTAGTAGCTCCATTATAATCGGCCGACGAAATGAGCGTCCTCCCGGAGCGGAGCCTCAATTGCAGTGTCCGTGTCACCTTTGACTGCAGGCTAATTAAATCGGCGTCAGCTCCAGTCCCCACTACGGGGCCGCCGGCGCCCAGTTCTTTAATGCGACGTTCAGTGACGATCGAGTTGGGAAGCTTTTGTCGAGTGGAGACCTGGCGATATTCTCAGCCGCAGAGAGTCCATCCGGTACGGATTGACCGACGGAGCCTCTGATGGGCCCAGTGGGCTGAACTCGGTCCGCTTCGAAACACAGTCTGCTTCTGACGGACTTCATGTCTTTCCCAGGCTGTCCACTGCCAATTGTCAGTCGGTAGACCAGGCGGGCTGACTGGGGTAAGCAAGTTCGCCATTTGAAACGGTTCTCTATAGCAGATACTGGGATCCCGGAGGTGATGTATAAAACATAGCAGCGATCCCGCAGGTGATGTATAAAACATAGCAGAGATCCCGCAGGTGATGTATAAAACATAGCAGCGATCCCGGATGTGATGTATAAAACATAGCAGCGATCCCGGAGGTGGTGTATAAAACATAGCAGCGATCCCGCAGGTGATGTATAAAACATAGCAGCGATCCCTGAGGTGGTGTATAAAACATAGCAGCGATCCCGGAGGTGGTGTATAAAACATAGCAGCGATCCCTGAGGTGATGTATAAAACATAGCAGCGATCCCTGTTGTGTTAGATATAGAACAACAGGAATGCGCTCTGCTTCCGTGTTTGCCCATGCAGCTAATGTTCCTCTGCGTACAATTAGGCGATCAGTCGGCGAAGTGTTGGGCCAGAAACTTACTCAGCCTGATAAGGAGGTTTCAGACCACTTCGGTACCGGCTATTTGCTCCTGAAGTCCTGACAGGCTTGACTTGTATTAATGACTGTGGGAGAAAAGAGTTGAGGTATATATATAAGTATATATATATATATATATATATATATATATATATATATATATATAATATATATATATATATATATATACATATTATATATATATATATATATATATATATATATATATATATATATATATATATATATATATATATATATATATATATATATATAGTTATATATATATATATATATATATATATATATATATATATATATATATATATATATATATATATATATATATATATATATATATATATATATATATATATATATATATATATATATATATATATATATATATATATATATATATATATATATATATATATATATATATAATATATATATATATATATATATATATAATATATATATATATATATATATATATATATATATATATATATATATATATATATATATATATATATATATATATATATATATATATATATATATATATATATATATATATATATATATAGTAATATATATATATATATATATATATATATATATATATATATATATATATATATATATATATATATATATATATATATATATATATATATATATATATATATATTATATATATATAGTATATATATATATATATATATATATATATATATATATATATATATATATATATATATATATATATATATATATATATATATATATATATATATATATACATATATATATATATATATATATATATATATATATATATATATATATATATATATATTATATATATATATATATATATATTATATATATATATATATATATATATATATATATATATATATATATATATATATATATATATATATATATATATATATATATATATATATATATATATATATATATATATATATATATATATATTATATATATATATATATATATATATATATATATATATATATATATATATATATATATATATATATATATATATATAATATATATATATATAAAGATGAGGTATATCCACTTAATTGTTAAAGTGATTTCTTACTTGAAATGTAAACAATGTTACCAGCGATGGAGTTGCAGATGTTCATCGGGGAAGGTGGTTAGTTGTAGAGGCACGTAAAGTGACATGGAAGATTGCGTCTGGCGAGATACTAATAACTACATCTCATTATTTGATTTTACTTAAATCACTCCAACATGATCATGACGACCATTACGACCACGACGACCACACCATACTTGTGTGTATGTTATAAAGTTAGGCACATATTGTGTGCTGAAGTGCAGTGTATAGGTACACTCAATATGCACAAACACGGACTGGCATTCGGCACGTGTTGAGTTTAATGCGTGGCTCAAGTTGACTGAAAATCGCTCTCACAAAGTTATTGAGAAATTCGTAGCAATATTACCACTTAGCATGGTGTGGTACGGGTTTGGCATGCGACGCTTGTAACTTGTTTGTGACTCGGTTTGACGCAGGTTGTGACTCGGTTCAATTCAGGGTTTGACTTGGTTTGGCTCAGGTTGTGACTCCGTTTGACGCAGGTTGTGACTCGGTTCAAATCAGGGTTTGACTTGGTTTGGCACAGGTTGTGACTCCGTTTGACGCAGGTTGTGACTCGGTTCAAATCTGGGTTTGAATTGGTTTGGCTCAGGTTGTGACTCCGTTTGACGCAGGTTGTGACTCGGTTCAAATCAGGGTTTGACTTGGTTTGGCTCAGGTTGTGACTCTGTTCAAATCAGGGTTTGACTTCGTTTGGCTCAGGTTGTGACTCCGTTTGACGCAGGTTGTGACTCGGTTCAAATCAGGTTGCGACTCGGTTTGACTTAGGTGTCGACTGGGTTTGCCTCAGGTCGTGACTCGGTATGACTCAGGTCGTGACTCGGTATGACTCAGGTTGTGAGCAGGTTTTCACCCGCCGGCGTCTGCCATAAGTCATCGGCGTCATTTTAACCGGCATTTTGACGGCGAACCCTTCAGCTGATATTCAGCTAAGTTTTCTCCGCAGTTGCTGGGTACTCGGGGATTACCCGACCACACAGATTTTACTTTCTAAGTCGGGCTTCGATTCCGGATCCGAGGGGCGAAGAATACTGAATAGGAAGCGTCGGCATGGCGGCACGGATACGGTATTCATCTCCGGCTAGTTTATGATAATTTGCATAATGAAGAGTTATGCTCCCCAGTCTGACCTTTTCCAGTTTCCTATTCGACCCATTTGCATATATACATTGCTTTAAATATCTTACTGCACGCATATATATGCAGGTACTTCAACTATCGAAGGGAAGTGCCTAATCCCAAAATACAGTATTATTATTGGATCGTCTTTGCAGAATATAAATTCCTCGGTCGTTCATCACTTGAATGTAACTCATTCGTAGTACATAAAATATAACATTTAAATGGTTCAATGTGTATTGAAGAAATCTCCAGTTTCCGATTTCACCCCTGCAATGGCAGAAAAGCGGATGGTTCAGCGAACACTATCAGGTTCAGTTTTGAACGCTCTCGCGTTGGAAGGTCAAGCCATCGATGGTCGAACCTTGGGCGGTCTACCTGTCAAGCCATCGATGGTCGAACCTTGGACGGCCTACCTGCCGACCATCGATGGTCGAACCTTGGACGGTCTACCTGTCAAGCCATCGATGGTCGAACCTTGGACGGCCTACCTGCCGACCATCGATGGTCGAACCTTGGACGGTCTCCCTGCCGACCATGGATGGTCGAACCTTGGACAGTCTACCTGCCGACCATCGATGGTGGAACCTTGGACGGTCTCCCTGCCGACCATCGATGGTCGAACCTTGGACGGCCTACCTGCCGACCATGGATGGTGGAACCTTGGACGGCCTACCTGCCGACCATCGATGGTCGAACCTTGGACGGTCTACCTGTCAAGCCATCGATGGTCGAACCTTGGACGGCCTACCTGCCGACCATCGATGGTCGAACCTTGGACGGTCTCCCTGCCGACCATGGATGGTCGAACCTTGGACGGTCTACCTGCCGACCATCGATGGTCGAACCTTGGACGGTCTCCCTGCCGACCATCGATGGTCGAACCTTGGACGGCCTACCTGCCGACCATCGATGGTCGAACCTTGGACGGTCTCCCTGCCGACCATCGATGGTCGAACCTTGGACGGCCTACCTGCCGACCATCGATGGTGGAACCTTGGACGGTCTCCCTGCCGACCATCGATGGTGGAACCTTGGACGGCCTACCTGTCAAGCCATCGATGGTCGAACCTTGGACGGTCTCCCTGCCGACCATGGATGGTCGAACCTTGGGCGGCCTACTTGCCGACCATGGATGGTGGAACCTTGGACGGCCTACCTGCCGACCATCGATGGTTGAACCTTGGACGGTCTCCCTGCCGACCATCGATGGTGGAACCTTGGACGGCCTACCTGCCGACCATGGATGGTCGAACCTTGGACGGCCTATCTGCCGACCATGGATGGTGGAACCTTGGACGGCCTACCTGCCGACCATCGATGGTGGAACCTTGGACGGTCTCCCTGCCGACCATGGATGGTCGAACCTTGGACGGCCTACCTGCCGACCATCGATGGTGGAACCTTGGACGGTCTCCCTGCCGACCATCGATGGTCGAACCTTGGACGGTCTCCCTGCCGACCATCGATGGTCGAACCTTGGACGGTCTCCCTGCCGACCATCGATGGTGGAACCTTGGACGGCCTACCTGCCGACCATCGATGGTGGAACCTTGGACGGTCTACCTGCCGACCATCGATGGTGGAACCTTGGACGGCCTACCTGCCGACCATCGATGGTCGAACCTTGGACGGTCTCCCTGCCGACCATCGATGGTGGAACCTTGGACGGCCTACCTGCCGACCATCGATGGTCGAACCTTGGACGGTCTCCCTGCCGACCATGGATGGTCGAACCTTGGACGGTCTACCTGTCAAGCCATCGATGGTCGAACCTTGGACGGTCTCCCTGCCGACCATGGATGGTCGAACCTTGGACGGTCTCCCTGCCGACCATCGATGGTCGAACCTTGGACGGCCTACCTGCCGACCATCGATGGTCGAACCTTGGACGGTCTCCCTGCCGACCATCGATGGTGGAACCTTGGACGGCCTACCTGCCGACCATCGATGGTCGAACCTTGGACGGTCTACCTGCCGACCATGGATGGTGGAACCTTGGACGGCCTACCTGCCGACCATCGATGGTCGAACCTTGGACGGCCTACCTGCCGACCATCGATGGTCGAACCTTGGACGGCCTACCTGCCGACCATCGATGGTGGAACCTTGGACGGTCTCCCTGCCGACCATCGATGGTCGAACCTTGGGCGGTCTCCCTGCCGACCATCGATGGTGGAACCTTGGACGGCCTACCTGCCGACCATCGATGGTCGAACCTTGGACGGCCTACCTGCCGACCATCGATGGTGGAACCTTGGACGGCCTACCTGCCGACCATCGATGGTGGAACCTTGGACGGTCTCCCTGCCGACCATCGATGGTCGAACCTTGGGCGGTCTCCCTGCCGACCATCGATGGTGGAACCTTGGACGGCCTACCTGCCGACCATCGATGGTCGAACCTTGGACGGCCTACCTGCCGACCATCGATGGTCGAACCTTGGACGGCCTACCTGCCGACCATCGATGGTGGAACCTTGGACGGTCTCCCTGCCGACCATCGATGGTCGAACCTTGGGCGGTCTCCCTGCCGACCATCGATGGTGGAACCTTGGACGGCCTACCTGCCGACCATCGATGGTCGAACCTTGGACGGTCTCCCTGCCGACCATCGATGGTCGAACCTTGGACGGCCTACCTGCCGACCATCGATGGTCGAACCTTGGACGGCCTACCTGCCGACCATCGATGGTGGAACCTTGGACGGCCTACCTGCCGACCATCGATGGTGGAACCTTGGACGGCCTACCTGCCGACCATCGATGGTGGAACCTTGGACGGTCTCTCTGCCGACCATCGATGGTGGAACCTTGGACGGTCTCCCTGCCGACCATCGATGGTGGAACCTTGGACGGCCTACCTGCCGACCATCGATGGTGGAACCTTGGACGGTCTCCCTGCCGACCATCGATGGTGGAACCTTGGACGGTCTCCCTGCCGACCATCGATGGTGGAACCTTGGACGGTCTCCCTGCCGACCATCGATGGTGGAACCTTGGACGGTCTCCCTGCCGACCATCGATGGTGGAACCTTGGACGGTCTACCTGCCGACCATCGATGGTGGAACCTTGGACGGCCTACCTGCCGACCATCGATGGTGGAACCTTGGACGGTCTCCCTGCCGACCATCGATGGTGGAACCTTGGACGGTCTCCCTGCCGACCATCGATGGTGGAACCTTGGACGGTCTCCCTGCCGACCATCGATGGTGGAACCTTGGACGGTCTCCCTGCCGACCATCGATGGTGGAACCTTGGACGGCCTACCTGCCGACCATCGATGGTGGAACCTTGGACGGCCTACCTGCCGACCATCGATGGTGGAACCTTGGACGGTCTACCTGCCGACCATCAAACGTGGGAAGCGAGCTGCACCTTCCGACGGTACAGCGTTGGAATGTCGGTTGACTGGTCGTGCCGTTCTGGGAGTGGCGGGTTCTTGACGGCGGCTTGTGTTGCCAATCGACCAGCCAGTGTAATAACCAGGCCACTGCCAGCGGCAAACGTCGACCAATTTCATTACTGATAGTGTATGAACGGCGCCGAAACGGTGACGCTCGGTGTTCCACGAAATACGCCGCGACGTCCGCAGCGTCGCGTGCATGAATTTAACAGCGACATAACGGTAATTGCACCTCCATAGTATACTGAAGTAAAATGACTGATGTTAAAAGCCAAAATATGAGTTGATTGTCAGGGACGATTTGAATAGAATGTTCGCATCGGCACATTTGCTCTATGACTATAATATATCTGACGACGACGAAGGATCTGCATGGCATGGCCAGGGTAACTCATATGCTCATAAATCCTATTTATCATGCTACTGCATTGATAATCAATATAAATATCAATGTTTATATCAATTTGACGTTTGTCATGTGGAAATAAATACTTGGGTGTAAGCTCTAAGTACTGTACCCACCTGCGGAGACGAGGCAACAGATTCCAGTACTGTACCCACCTGCCGAGACGAGGCAGCAGAGAGTCCAGTACTGTACCTACCTGCCGAGACGAGGAAGCAGAGAGTTCAGTACTGTACCCCCCTGCGGAGACGAGGCAGCAGAGAGTCCAGTACTGTACCCACCTGCGGAGACGAGGAAGCAGAGAGTCCAGTACTGTACCCACCTGCCGAGACGAGGCACCAGAGAGTCCAGTACTGTACCCACCTGCCGAGACGAGGCACCAGAGAGTCCAGTACTGTACCTACCTGCCGAGACGAGGAAGCAGAGAGTCCAGTACTGTACCCACCTGCCGAGACGAGGCACCAGAGAGTCCAGTACTGTACCCACCTGCCGAGACGAGGCACCAGAGAGTCCAGTACTGTGCCTACCTGCCGAGACGAGGCACCAGAGAGTCCAGTACTGTACCCACCAGCCGAGACGAGGAAGCAGATAGTCCAGTACTGTACCCACCTGCCGAGACGAGGCAGCAGAGAGTCCAGTACTGTACCTACCTGCAGAGACGAGGCACCAGAGAGTCCAGTACTGTACCCACCTGCCGAGACGAGGCACCAGATAGTCCAGTACTGTACCCACCTGCCGAGACGAGGCACCAGAGAGTCCAGTGCTGTACCTACCTGCCGAGACGAGGCAGCAGAGAGTCCAGTACTGTACCTACCTGCAGAGACGAGGCAGCAGATAGGCCAGTACTGTACCCACCTGCCGAGACGAGGCACCAGAGAGTCCAGTACTGTACCCACCTGCCGAGACGAGGCACCAGAGAGTCCAGTACTGTACCCACCTGCCGAGACGAGGCACCAGATAGTCCAGTACTGTACCCACCTGCCGAGACGAGGCAGCAGATAGTCCAGTACTGTATCCACCTGCCGAGACGAGGCAGCAGAGAGTCCAGTACTGTACCCACCTGTCGAGACGAGGCAACAGATAGTCCAGTACTGTACCCACCTGCCGAGACGAGGCAGCAGAGAGTCCAGTACTGTACCCACCTGCCGAGACGAGGCACCAGAGAGTCCAGTACTGTACCCACCTGCCGAGACGAGGAAGCAGAGAGGCCAGTACTGTACCCACCTGCCGAGACGAGGCACCAGAGAGTCCAGTACTGTACCCACCAGCCGAGACGAGGAAGCAGAGAGTCCAGTACTGTACCCACCTGCCGAGACGAGGAAGCAGAGAGTCCAGTACTGTACCCACCTGCCGAGACGAGGCACCAGAGAGTCCAGTACTGTACCCACCAGCCGAGACGAGGAAGCAGAGAGTCCAGTACTGTACCCACCTGCCGAGACGAGGCAGCAGAGAGTCCAGTACTGTACCCACCTGCCGAGACGAGGCAGCAGAGAGTCCAGTACTGTACCCACCTGCCGAGACGAGGAAGCAGAGAGTCCAGTACTGTACCCACCTGCCGAGACGAGGCAGCAGAGAGTCCAGTACTGTACCCACCTGCGGAGACGAGGCACCAGATAGTCCAGTACTGTACCCACCTGCCGAGACGAGGCAGCAGAGAGTCCAGTACTGTACCCACCTGCCGAGACGAGGCAGCAGAGAGTCCAGTACTGTACCTACCTGCCGAGACGAGGCAGCAGATAGTCCAGTACTGTACCCACCTGCCGAGACGAGGAAGCAGAGAGGCCAGTACTGTACCTACCTGCCGAGACGAGGAAGCAGAGAGTCCAGTACTGTACCCACCTGCCGAGACGAGGAAGCAGAGAGTCCAGTACTGTACCCACCTGCCGAGACGAGGCAGCAGAGAGTCCAGTACTGTACCCACCTGCCGAGACGAGGAAGCAGAGAGTCCAGTACTGTACCCACCTGCCGAGACGAGGCAGCAGAGAGTCCAGTACTGTACCCACCTGCCGAGACGAGGCAGCAGAGAGTCCAGTACTGTACCCACCTGCCGAGACGAGGCAGCAGAGAGTCCAGTACTGTACCCACCTGCCGAGACGAGGCAGCAGATAGTCCAGTACTGTACCTACCTGCCGAGACGAGGCAGCAGAGAGTCCAGTACTGTACCCACCTGCCGAGACGAGGCAGCAGAGAGTCACCGTGAGCGTGACAGCAGTCGCCACGCTTTTTATTCCACACATGACGTCACTTCGGACCGTGAGGCCAGCGGATGTGCCCCAAGTGGTGTAGGTGTACTCGGTTGACACCGGCTCTGGTCACGAGCGGCCCGAGCGGCCCGATCGAACGTCTCAGCTCGTTCAGCTCAGCCAGATGTCCGCAGTGCCCTGAGCGCGGCGCGCCAACACACTGAAAATAGAGACGAGCAGTTCATTGCATGATTTACATGATCCCTTTTAGACGAATCCGGAAGATAATTGGTGGACTGGCTGGACCAGTATTCTGAATCGGATTCGGCTGTATTATAGGGCTAACGACCTGGAAGTAGAAGACAGAGGACTGTGGTGACGACAGAGCAGCATTAGAGGTCAGAAGACAGAGGAGTTAGAGGTCAGAAGACAGAGGACTGTGATGGCGACAGAGCAGCATTAGAGGTCAGAAGACAGAGGACTGTGATGGCGACAGAGCAGCATTATAGGTCAGAAGACAGAGGACTGTGATGGCGACAGAGCAGCATTATAGGTCAGAAGACAGAGGACTGTGGTGACGACAGAGCAGCATTAGAGGTCAGAAGACAGAGGACTGTGGTGACGGCAGAGCAGCATTAGAGGTCAGAAGACAGAGGACTGTGGTGACGACAGAGCAGCATTAGAGGTCAGAAGACAGAGGACTGTGGTGACGACAGAGCAGCATTATAGGTCAGAAGACAGAGGACTGTGGTGACGACAGAGCAGCATTATAGGTCAGAAGACAGAGGAGTTAGAGGTCAGAAGACAGAGGACTGTGGTGACGACAGAGCAGCATTAGAGGTCAGAAGACAGAGGACTGTGATGGCGACAGAGCAGCATTAGAGGTCAGAAGACAGAGGACTGTGGTGACGACAGAGCAGCATTAGAGGTCAGAAGACAGAGGACTGTGATGGCGACAGAGCAGCATTAGAGGTCAGAAGACAGAGGACTGTGATGGCGACAGAGCAGCATTAGAGGTCAGAAGACAGAGGACTGTGGTGACGACAGAGCAGCATTAGAGGTCAGAAGACAGAGGACTGTGATGGCGACAGAGCAGCATTAGAGGTCAGAAGACAGAGGACTGTGGTGACGACAGAGCAGCATTAGAGGTCAGAAGACAGAGGAGTTAGAGGTCAGAAGACAGAGGACTGTGATGGCGACAGAGCAGCATTAGAGGTCAGAAGACAGAGGACTGTGGTGACGACAGAGCAGCATTATAGGTCAGAAGACAGAGGACTGTGATGGCGACAGAGCAGCATTATAGGTCAGAAGACAGAGGACTGTGGTGACGACAGAGCAGCATTATAGGTCAGAAGACAGAGGACTGTGGTGACGGCAGAGCAGCATTAGAGGTCAGAAGACAGAGGACTGTGGTGACGACAGAGCAGCATTAGAGGTCAGAAGACAGAGGAGTTAGAGGTCAGAAGACAGAGGACTGTGATGGCGACAGAGCAGCATTAGAGGTCAGAAGACAGAGGACTGTGGTGACGACAGAGCAGCATTATAGGTCAGAAGACAGAGGACTGTGATGGCGACAGAGCAGCATTATAGGTCAGAAGACAGAGGACTGTGGTGACGACAGAGCAGCATTATAGGTCAGAAGACAGAGGACTGTGGTGACGGCAGAGCAGCATTAGAGGTCAGAAGACAGAGGACTGTGGTGACGACAGAGCAGCATTATAGGTCAGAAGACAGAGGACTGTGATGGCGACAGAGCAGCATTAGAGGTCAGAAGACAGAGGACTGTGGTGACGACAGAGCAGCATTAGAGGTCAGAAGACAGAGGACTGTGATGGCGACAGAGCAGCATTAGAGGTCAGAAGACAGAGGACTGTGGTGACGACAGAGCAGCATTAGAGGTCAGAAGACAGAGGACTGTGGTGACGACAGAGCAGCATTAGAGGTCAGAAGACAGAGGACTGTGATGGCGACAGAGCAGCATTATAGGTCAGAAGACAGAGGACTGTGGTGACGACAGAGCAGCATTAGAGGTCAGAAGACAGAGGAGTTAGAGGTCAGAAGACAGAGGGCTGTGATGGCGACAGAGCAGCATTAGAGGTCAGAAGACAGAGGACTGTGGTGACGACAGAGCAGCATTATAGGTCAGAAGACAGAGGACTGTGGTGACGACAGAGCAGCATTATAGGTCAGAAGACAGAGGAGTTAGAGGTCAGAAGACAGAGGACTGTGATGGCGACAGAGCAGCATTATAGGTCAGAAGACAGAGGACTGTGGTGACGACAGAGCAGCATTATAGGTCAGAAGACAGAGGAGTTAGAGGTCAGAAGACAGAGGACTGTGATGGCGACAGAGCAGCGTTATAGGTCAGAAGACAGAGGACTGTGATGGCGACAGAGCAGCATTAGAGGTCAGAAGACAGAGGACTGTGGTGACGACAGAGCAGCATTATAGGTCAGAAGACAGAGGAGTTAGAGGTCAGAAGACAGAGGACTGTGGTGGCGACAGAGCAGCATTATAGGTCAGAAGACAGAGGACTGTGGTGACGACAGAGCAGCATTATAGGTCAGAAGACAGAGGAGTTAGAGGTCAGAAGACAGAGGACTGTGATGGCGACAGAGCAGCATTATAGGTCAGAAGACAGAGGACTGTGGTGACGACAGAGCAGCATTATAGGTCAGAAGACAGAGGACTGTGGTGACGACAGAGCAGCATTATAGGTCAGAAGACAGAGGAGTTAGAGGTCAGAAGACAGAGGACTGTGATGGCGACAGAGCAGCATTATAGGTCAGAAGACAGAGGACTGTGGTGACGACAGAGCAGCATTATAGGTCAGAAGACAGAGGAGTTAGAGGTCAGAAGACAGAGGACTGTGATGGCGACAGAGCAGCGTTATAGGTCAGAAGACAGAGGACTGTGGTGACGACAGAGCAGCATTATAGGTCAGAAGACAGAGGAGTTAGAGGTCAGAAGACAGAGGACTGTGATGGCGACAGAGCAGCATTAGAGGTCAGAAGACAGAGGACTGTGGTGACGACAGAGCAGCATTATAGGTCAGAAGACAGAGGAGTTAGAGGTCAGAAGACAGAGGACTGTGGTGGCGACAGAGCAGCATTATAGGTCAGAAGACAGAGGAGTTAGAGGTCAGAAGACAGAGGACTGTGATGGCGACAGAGCAGCATTAGAGGTCAGAAGACAGAGGACTGTGGTGACGACAGAGCAGCATTATAGGTCAGAAGACAGAGGAGTTAGAGGTCAGAAGACAGAGGACTGTGGTGGCGACAGAGCAGCATTATAGGTCAGAAGACAGAGGAGTTAGAGGTCAGAAGACAGAGGACTGTGATGGCGACAGAGCAGCATTAGAGGTCAGAAGACAGAGGACTGTGATGGCGACAGAGCAGCATTAGAGGTCAGAAGACAGAGGACTGTGGTGACGACAGAGCAGCATTATAGGTCAGAAGACAGAGGACTGTGATGGCGACAGAGCAGCATTATAGGTCAGAAGACAGAGGACTGTGGTGACGACAGAGCAGCATTATAGGTCAGAAGACAGAGGAGTTAGAGGTCAGAAGACAGAGGACTGTGGTGACGACAGAGCAGCATTAGAGGTCAGAAGACAGAGGACTGTGATGGCGACAGAGCAGCATTATAGGTCAGAAGACAGAGGACTGTGGTGACGACAGAGCAGCATTAGAGGTCAGAAGACAGAGGACTGTGGTGACGACAGAGCAGCATTATAGGTCAGAAGACAGAGGACTGTGATGGCGACAGAGCAGCATTATAGGTCAGAAGACAGAGGACTGTGGTGACGACAGAGCAGCATTAGAGGTCAGAAGACAGAGGACTGTGATGGCGACAGAGCAGCATTATAGGTCAGAAGACAGAGGACTGTGATGGCGACAGAGCAGCATTAGAGGTCAGAAGACAGAGGAGTTAGAGGTCAGAAGACAGAGGGCTGTGATGGCGACAGAGCAGCATTAGAGGTCAGCAGACAGAGGACTGTGGTGACGACAGAGTAGCATTAGAGGTCAGAAGACAGAGGACTGTGATGGCGACAGAGCAGCATTAGAGGTCAGAAGACAGAGGAGTTAGAGGTCAGAAGACAGAG
>JAXIVJ010002183.1:0-42500 GCA_036785665.1 Chirona hameri | reverse complement strand
GCCCACACATTTGACGCTGACGATGGCCCGCAGCGGAACACCAGGCTAGTGGAGCTTCGGGTTTCCTTGCAGCTGGCCAGGTTGTGGTCTGGCTGGTGTCATGTATGTCCTCTGATGAGATCCGATGTATCCTTTTTGATGAAGCCCGGATGCCAGCTTTTTTACTTTCTTGTGAATGTACGACTTTCTTGTGAATGTCTGGTCTTCGGCTACTGGCCTGTATGTCGTGTTATCACTTATTTCTTGGTCAAGTTTGTCTAGGTAGTCTTGGGTATTCATGATAATAATATCCGAGCCCTTATCTGCAGGCCTAATGATGATGCTATCATCTTGGATAAGCACGAGTAAAGCGCCTTCTTCGTCACTGGATAGGTTGTCTTTTCCACGCATTTTGGTCTCCCGGATCACGCTTTTGGTTACTTCCTCTAGGTATAAGTCCAGCCACGGATCCCTGCCTTTTGGTAGCACCCATCTGGAGCTTTTGTATCTCTTGTCGTCGCAGCTTCCGCTGGTACTATCTTGTGGTTTTCCATCATGCCAGTATTCCTTCAGTCGCATCAGCCTCTCCCACTCCTTCAGTTCCATAGTGAGCTGGGCTACGGTCTGCGTCCGTGACGACACGAAACTTAGCCCTCTCGTCAGCACTGACTGCTCCGCAGCTGACAGCTGTCTGGATGACAGGTTAACTTCCTCCACTGGACTAGACTTGGTCTTCTCAGCTTCAGTTTTAGTCTCAGGAACCGGAATGTTTGGACGCAATTTCGCCAGCTTCTTATCCTTCACTTTCGAAATAGCTTCCCTCGACTTTTTGACACAATTTGCTACGACGGTGTCTAAATTTTGGTTCTCTTCTTCTCCAGAGCTGCTCTTGACTAAATGAAGTAAGGTTGTATGTATGCATGTATGTATGTATGTATGTATGTATGTATGTATGTATGTATGTATGTATGTATGTATGTATGTATGTATGTATGTATGTATGTATGTATGTATGTATGTATGTATGTATGTATGTATGTATGTATGTATGTATGTATGTATGTATGTATGTATGTATGTATGTATGTATGTATGTATGTATGTATGTATGTATGTATGTATGTATGTATGTATGTATGTATGTATGTATGTATGTATGTATGTATGTATGTATGTATGTATGTATGTATGTATGTATGTATGTATGTATGTATGTATGTATGTATGTATGTATGTATGTATTTATGTATGTATGTATGTATGTATGTATGTATGTATGTATGTATGCATGCATGCATGTATGTATGTATGTATGTATGTATGTATGTATGTATGTATGTATGTATGTATGTATGTATGTATGTATGTATGTATGTATGTATGTATGTATGTATGTATGTATGTATGTATGTATGTATGTATGTATGTATGTATGTATGTATGTATGTATGTATGTATGTATGTATGTATGTATGTATGTATGTATGTATGTATGTATGTATGTATGTATGTGTGTGTGTATGTATGTATGTATGTATGTATGTATGTTGTATGTATGTATGTATGTATGTATGTATGTATGTATGTATGTATGTATGTATGTATGTATGTGTGTGTGTATGTATGTATGTATGTATGTATGTATGTATGTATGTATGTATGTATGTATGTATGTTTGTATGTATGTATGTATGTATGTATGTATGTATGTATGTATGTATGTATGTATGTATGTATGTATGTATGTATGTATGTATGTATGTAAGTATGTCAAATCAAGAGCCTGATGTCAACACTTCCACATATTTACACTGGATAAGCCAGAAGGTTATGTAAACTTAGTAGGCAGCCTACCGATTTGGCAAGGACAAGAGCCATTCGACCTTGAACTCGGCTGACCACCGGATTACTTCACTGGCGGTAGCCGGCTCCTTCGTCGGCGCCGCGCTCATGCAGAAAACGTAGTCAGTCGCCAGTTACAGCTCGCTGTTTCGTACGGCCAGGGATTCACGAAGACGAGCGTGGTGAATTTTCAGCGCCCATTAATTCCTAGCACATGCTAAATTGTATGATTCTGCCCAAGTGAATTGCCGGATATGCCGCGAAACGCGCCGTGACATGCCGTGACTCCGCCTCCAGTGACGTCACATCAAGCTTCTGGCTCAAACGAGGCGGCTATAGCCGTGTCACCTCCTGCGAGCCGCAGTCCGCATACAAATCTTGCGCAACACAAATCACTATCGCTCCGCTGAACGACCTCTGTTCTGTACTCAAAAGATGCATACCCGAACGGAGACAGAACGGCGACACACTACCGTTCTATTTCCGTTGTAATTGAACAGCGTGTGGCGTTCACGAGCCGGGAACCAGGCTGCGCACAGTGCTCATTATCGTTGATATTGCGCATGTTTTGTTCCGTGAACAAACGAACTCGTGATCGCTTGCTTAAATATTTTATAGAGCTGCAGGATTATCTTAGAACTGCAGGAATATTTTAGAGCTGCAGGTTTAACCGAAGGTTGGTTTCCTCATTGGAATAATGTACTATTATTTAAAATTGTGTTTCCATTGGGAAACTTAATTATATATAGGTGCGAGTATCATGCCAGAAGTGATAATTTGCAAAGGTGTGGTACCTACTTGTCTGTCTAAGAATTTTGGCACCGATTACTCCACCGATGGCTTTAGATTTGTCACCGATTAGAATGCCAGAACGGTAACTTTTCCCAGCCCTGTTTCATATATACATTGTCACATAACTACTAAAAAGGCATTCAAACAGGCACATTTTACATCACAAGTCCTAAAGAGATTATAGCATGGCTAAATAACGACAACAGTTGAAATTAAAAACGCCAACAATTTTTAGTTCTACAAAAAAAAAATGTGTAAAACACTTTTAAGATTCACAATACCAAGCTCTCAGCTCTGATTTGATAGATCTAGTACACACCTTAGCAGTACACTTCTGCAAATCCTGGGGCACAACGTTCCAACTATAGCTACATAGCTTGATTGATTGATTGATGTATTTCGCAACTCATCCATGATGGACATGGCTTTTAAAAGATGCACGTCATTTCTGTTAAAAAACAAGGGCATAAATTCAGGTACACGTACAATGCACATCACAGTTCAGTCGCTTGCACAGACATCGTTTCACCTCTATTATCCGTCCAATATCGTGCGCTATAGGGTGCTCCGGAACGCCGGTGCGCTTGGGTCTATCCCTAGTTTGTTCAGTGTGCTCACTCCTCTGCTGCAGTCGTCTTTTCCCCGTCTCTGTGCGCATTCGCGGCATTGTGAACCGGTCAGCTCGTCTGGTGTCTGGCGTATGCCGCTCGTTTGCCCGCGGCCAAATGCTGTCGCTGATACACTCTGGTTGTCCGGTTACAATGGCCATCTGCACAGAGGCTGCGGTGTGGTAATCTACCAACTGTTTCGCAGTAAGCCAACCGAGTTGTTGGATGGCGTCTGTTATATGATCGTACTTCCGTCGTCCTGTCACGACTCTCGCACAGAAGACGGCACACAGCTATGCAGTAACGCACTATCGACAATACCAGTGTCTGGACTATGTTTTCAGAGACGAGTTCGGGATCACGTGTCGCGCGTGGCTCAAGGCGATGGGCATGCCCGTGCACTTGTTGGTCATGGTGTCTATATGGCTATGATAGTTGAGATGTCGGTCGATTGTGAGTCCTATATTTTTTAACTGTCTCGAGTCGGGAATCACAGTCCCGCAGAAACTCAGTGTCACCGGTGGTAAGTCTCTCAGCATGGCTGGTGTGCCCAGGACTAACATCTGGGTCTTCTTTGCGTTCAGTTTCACACCGTTGTGACAGAACCACTGGTACAGTGAGCCGAGCGCAGCTTCCATTCGGGCAGTAAGCTGCTGCAGGTCCTGCTTTCGCCCGCTGATCAGGACCTGTTGTGTGTCATCGGCGAATTGCACGACCGTGACGTCGTCAGGCACACACTGGCTCATGCCATTGGCAAAGATCATGTATAAGATGCAGCTAAGAGCGCCGCCTTGGTAGACGCCGATCGTGTTTGGCTTTGTTCGCGATCTGATGTTTTTGGCATCCGCCCCACGTATCTGAACCTGTTGTGTGTGGCCGGTCAGGTAGTTTGTAAACCAATAGGTGTCGACTCCGCGGTACATGAGCGCGGTATATGAAGAAGCGGCGAGCGCGGTCGGTGCGCTCTTGGAAAATCCAGCTGACCAGTTTCGACGGCACTTGTGCTGCGCGCCGACATCTCTGCTCGAAACTCCATTCGAGCATTCGAATTTGTAGAATATGGTTTCCCATTAATAATGTTATAAATTGTCACAATGTCTTTCTAAAAGAAAACTATTCAGGTATCAGCCAATTCAGCTCTGCAAAAAGGAGCATGACATGCTTACCACACCTCGAACAGGCAATGTCAGTTAAACAGATTCTTTAACAGAACTTTACAGGACTTTAGCTGACAGCACGAGGAATAGGATAGACCGTAGGTCCAGGGGCTTCCCCGTCTCGGCATCCAACTTTTTTTTTAGCGGGAAAGTCATTTAGGGCATCCCTTGCCTCGTCCGGAGTAATATACTCATTCTACCTCAAATGAAGGAATAGCATCACTGAAACTATTGTTCTTCTTGTCTTCCATGAGTGACACTCAGTGGCGTGTGCAGAAATTCACAAAGGGTCGGCTGCAGGGCCATTACTCGGCCCTTTGTCAGCCTGTGAGCCCTTACGTTCGGTCTGAGGGGCCTTTGGTTGGCATGAGGGGACACGGTCAGGTTTAGGGGATCCTCCAGGGGAACTTGGTCGGCCTGATGGGACCACAGTCAGCCTGAGCGGTTCTCGGTCGGCTTGGGAGGGCCTCGATCGGCATGAAGGAGAACTTGGTCGGCTTGAGCGGGTCCCCTGTCGGCCCTCGTTCGGCATGAGGGGCCCTTAGATGGTTTAACCCTCGCCCGGGTAGGGGGTAGATGCAACCCCCTCGGGTTTTCGGGAATAACTCGCGTAGTTTCCAACCGATTGCGATGGAACTTTCAATACCCTACTTTTGAACAATTTGACATACATTTGGAAATTTGTGAAACCTCTAACCCACAGAACTCGTGACCTATGACCTGTTTCTCAAGGTCATGTCAGGCGCAACTGGCGTCCCGCAGTGTCGATGCTTGTAACTGGTGCAGCTTCCGAGTGTTTGTTGTTTAGGAGCACAGGTGAGCACAGGTGTTTCTAAGTGACAGTTGTGGTGTCCACTGAGATTGTGACCTCGATTGACTTTTTCAGAGGTCAACCGAGGTCATTGACCTCCGATGACCTCAGATGACTTTTTTTGTTTCTGGCAGTTTCTAGGACATTTTGTGACGCTGTTTTCAAATTTGGGATCCATTTTACATAATTATATGTTCCACTGGGGCCATGCGCTTCCACAGGTCAACCGAGGTCACTGACCTCAGATGACCTGACATGACGTTTTTGGAATTTGGCAGTTTTTAGGACATTTTGTGATGCTGATTTCAAATTTGGCCCCCGTTAAGCATTATGATATGCTCATTCACGATTCTAGCACGATAAAATTCGATGTATACGCATTTACCATTTTTATGACTTTTAGGTCATTGACATGACCTCAGAGGTCATCGAATGATTGATGACCTTAAAATCGGATATCAGCGGCTTCCTCTCGTCACAAGCAACACGCTCGTTTTTAATCGAAGCTCTATCTCAATTATGGGCAAACGCTATGAGAGGGGGTCGTACCACCACCCCTCCCTACCCGAACACGTAGTGATTTTGTCCTACCCGGGCGAGGGTTAAGCAGTGTTCTGAAATTAGGGAAATTACATGCAGATGGGCATGCATTTACCAAAATAGTTACCTCCCAAAATACCTCTTAATTTGAAATAGATACCTCCCATTCGCCTCCCTTTTTGCCATTTGATTGAGCGTTGTGCAGTATTTAGGTTTCATTATCTGCGTCACCTTTAGGTGATTTTATGACATTTTTTACCTTACGTTTGTTCAGATACCTCCATACCTATTACCTACCTACATTTCACGTCGAAATATAGTTGATCAATTAATAGCTTTGTTCACCTGCTGGCTGCTGGGGCCCCTTCTGAGCCACTGCACTGGTGAGGAGAGGAGATAAGAAAGAGGTAACTATTGGCATGTTTCTCGCATGTTGTATATACTCATTCAATTTCGGTCAGATTGCACAAAAACATGGCATAGTCTTGTATAGTCTGTTGAGAAGCTTCGGTATCATTTTTTTATGAAAAATATATATTCCTGTATTTTAGGTGATTTTTTTCCTTGCATCATGTCAATAGGTCCTGACCTGCTTCGACCTGCTTCGTGCACTGTTATACTTATCATGCTGTTATACATTTTGAAGACATTATATAATATATTTGAAGATTGTAATGGCTTGAAAAACTATTTTGCAAACGACTTGCATTATTTACAAGTAATGTTATCATTTACGTGGCTTATTTTGGTTTTTACTGGATGGAAGATTTGTTCTGTAATCTATCGTTATTCTGAGGAGGTAACAAACATTATACCGGCATGTTTTTATTATAAGACAATCTGCTTATTTATCACACAAAAACAGGTCATTACCAAAAACTTCAATGTTTTTTTTTTCACCAGCCGAAACCACTTTAACCTCGGAAATGTCCAGTGAATAGTCTATTAAAATGATTTAGGTTGACATGTTTTCTGAGGAGGTAACAATTTTTGCGGGGATTATTCAGCGCGAATAATTTAGCTGCCGCAAGGATACAGCTAACCTGGCGCTGTTGATACAAAATAAGTTCCGGCGTCTAATGTCTTTGAGGCAGCTTACATACAACGGCTACCCTAGGTAAAGGCGGCCGCACACTAGGCCATTCGGCGCGCGATATACTGCGACATTCCGCCTCGGAAAATCGCGTCGATACCGCTGAATATCGTCCTTGTTCCGGCGGATTCAGCGCTGTCTGCTCGCGAGATTCCGCCCCGCCGACCTACAGCATGTCGCAACCTGCGCCTACAGCCTGTCACAAGGTAAATTAATGATGGCTATTTTTCGACGAAGATGTAAGTTTAAAACCACGAAACTTTTACATAATAAATTTCACAGCGGCAAGAGCATGCTGTGCAAAATTTGTATCTCTGCCTTACATAGATTCGCCACTGTTAGCCTGATCAATTTTGTTGTCCGCGGCTCCGCGGCGTTCTGCCGCGGAAAAAAGCTCGTTCGAATCAGCTTTTTTCCGCCAGTCCGCAGATGGCCGGCCGACGACATTCGTCCGCGATTTTTGACGTTTCGGCTGACGCGAAGGCGGAAAGTCGCTAAAAATGCGCGGAAAGTCGCAGCAATATCGCGACCTCCGCGCGCCGAATGGCCTAGTGTGCGGCCGCCTTAATGCAGAAAGTTGTTTGGTGTGGGCATGCTGATGTAGTACTGGCGGCAGGTAAATACCCTCGTTGTATTTATATGCTGTTCCTTATCTTATTTTTCTTCCCATAATTCAATAAGTTGAGAAAAGTGGGGGACCCGTACCACTCAGCTTTGGCATATCAGACCAAACATTGCAATGCATGGTGTAAGAATGTTTGGAATGCCTCTCCACAGTGATTGCTAGGAACTTATATTGTCATAAATCTACCAATTAATGAAATTCCACATGTTTATATGTAATTGCATGGGTAAAGAAGGGCATTTGTCAATCATGCTTATAGGGTAAAAGCCTAATCTACGGACACATTCTAACCTTAGACTTTTCATGCTATCAGACTAGAGTGCAGACAATACAGATGCAGTGTTTTAGTGAGTCTGTATTGCTTACATTCTGATAGCATGCAAAGTCTGAGGTTAGGATATGTCCAGGGTTACATCAGTTAACGGTATTGTCTCAATTCTGTTTTTGTTTTGCCCTAATTATTTACTTGATGGGTTATGCTAGAGCACAACCCGCCACTTAACCAATAATGAGTTGAATTATATAAATTCAGTGAAATAATACCTTTAAATTTCTCTTTTTTCACATGATATGTATAAATATGGGTATGCTTCTGCATCCTACTTTTTTAAATGTAATGCTGCCTAAAATATGTTTACAACTGTGAGCAAAATATTTAATGATATCAACTTTGTCATATTCCTTACAATCTTGAGTTGAACTGTGAACTGGATCACTATGCTTCCTGAATTGTGTATATCTTGGTTATATTATGAAATGTACCTAATATTTCAAAATGAAAAATGTCAATAGGAAACTAGTTTGTATGTGATTATGCTAACATTGAAAAATATTGAATTATATCAACTTATGTCATATTCCTTACAATCTTGATGAGGAGTTTCACCTCCAGATGATCACGTATTTGTGTAGCTACTGGTACGTGAGTAAAATTCAGATATATTTTGGTTTTCTTATTTTTGTTACCTCTTCACATGTTTTTTTGGCAGTTTTGTTACCTCTCTGCATGTATTCAAAAAGTAATTTCAGAACACTGGGTTTAAGGCCCCTTCAGATATGTATAGGCCTGACAGAACCCTTGCTATGCCTGGGCGGACCCCAGGCTGGTCTGAGAGGGCGGCTGTCGAGGCCTGAGAGGGCCGCACCTCCGGTTGTCACTGGCCGGAGGGGAGCCGTCACAGGCCGAAGTGGCGTCGTCACTGGCCACAGGGGTGCCGTCACTGGTCGCAAGAGTTCCCGTCACTGGCCGGAGGAGTGCCATCACTGGCCAGATGGGCACAGTCACTAGTCGAAGGGGCGCTGTCACTGGCCAGATGGGCGCCGTCATTAGACGGATGGACGCCGTCACTGGACGGAGGGGCGCCGTCACTGGCCGGAGGGGCGCCGTCACTGGCCGTAGGGGCGCCGTCATTAGCAGGAAGGGCGCCGACACTAGCCAGAGGGGCGCTGTCACTGGCCAGAGGGGCGCCATCACTAGCCAGAGGGGCGCCGTTACTGGCCAGATGGGCACCGTCACTGGCCAGAAGGGCGCCGTCACCGGCCAGAGGGGCGCCGCCACTGGCCAGAGGGGAACTGACACTGGCCAGAGAGGCGACCCCATTGGCCAGAGGGGCGCCGTCACTGGCCGGAGGGGCGCTGTCATTAGCAGGAGGGGCGCCGATACCAGCCAGAGGGGCGCCGTCACTGGCGAGATGGGTTCCATCACTGGCCAGATGGGCGCCGTCATTAAACGGGGTTGGGGGAAGGGGAGGCGTCGACACTAGCAAGAGGGGCGCCGTCACTGGCTAGAGGGGCGTCGTCACTGGCAGATGGGCGCCGTCATTGGACGGAGGGGCGCCGTCACTGGCCGGAGGGGCGCCGTCATTAGCAGGAGGGGCGCCGGCCCCCGCCGCCCCCTCTGTATCCGCTCCTGTTTACGTACGCAACATAAATGTAATCAAGCACTATACAATATACAAAATAATCAAATAATAACTACGTGTGTTTTGCGTTACCACCCGCCATTAAAAAAAGATACGTTGCGTATCTCACCTAATCAATCTGCCAATGCCACCAAACTAACATTTTCAAATACAATTAGTCCGGGTTTCCAAAATGTCACATGAAAACTACCGGCATGGTTGCAATCAGCATAGACAAAATCATGGGAAAAAGTGCGAAAACCAAAACCTTTGCGACTTTTGTCGGGATTGACGCACCCTAGCCGATCACATCTGACGTACGGAAGAGCCAAGATAGTCCATATGTTCCGTAACAAATTGAGTTTTTGACTCAAGCGCACGCAAGCACTTGCAAGACACAACGGTGATGTATCACATAATCTACTGGGACTGAAGGTGAAATTCGGTGTGCCGTTTCCAACTGACTTCCAACTGACTGAAGCCTTACCGCGCGTGCGCTCGTGCGGTCTGCCATTTTATGTCTCAAACAAACTTTTTGGCCTATTCAGCTACAATTTGGTAGTGCGAACTGAGGCATGGCTAAGGCTTGCTTTGCACGTGTCAGAATCCCATTTTTAAGGATTTGTATTCCATACATTTTAAGCAGCGAACTGAATGATGTAGGCCGACATGGTAAGGATTACGTTGCTTATCTCACCTAATCAGCCTGTCAATCTAACTGGAACACAGGGGCGGTCAGTGGTGGACCTAATCAGTCTGTCAATCTAACTGGAACACAGGGGCGGTCAGTGGTGGACCTAATCAGTCTGTCAATCTAACTGGAACACAGGGGCGGTCAGTGGTGGACCTAATCAGCCTGTCAATCTAACTGGAACACAGGGGCGGTCAGTGGTGGACCTAATCAGTCTGTCAATCTAACTGGAACACAGGGGCGGTCAGTGGTGGACCTAATCAGCCTGTCAATCTAACTGGAACACAGGGGCGGTCAGTGATGGACCTAATCAGCCTGTCAATCTAACTGGAACACAGGGGCGGTCAGTAGTGGACCTAATCAGCCTGTCAATCTAACTGGAACACAGGGGCGGTCAGTGGTGGACCTAATCAGCCTGTCAATCTAACTGGAACACAGGGGCGGTCAGTGGTGCAGAGCGGTGAGCGTATTCGCCTGGTGACTGAAAGGTCCCGGGTTCGAGTCGTTGCCGCTCCCCGACCGGGTGCCATGTAGGTAGGTACGCAAGTATCGTCTCGGCATGCCTAACTAAAATAGAGTGGGACGTTAAGCCTCAATAAATAACTGGGCCACACAGCATGCACACCGACAATTACCTGACTGACGAGCCAACAGTGTTGTGAATGACAGTTACCTGGTTTGCGAGCCAACAGTTACGCCACACCCGCCGGCATCATCAGTTCAGTCGTCTCCACTCTGTCTGACAACCCAGGCGATCTGTGGCACTGTTCCTCTGGCGCGCTCCTCTGTCTCCGCACTGTCCCGTGTGCTGCACACTGTTCGTCTGTGTTCGAACCGGCGGCGACGCACGTTCGCGCGATCGTCCGCAGGGGTTCGGACAGGGGGAACGTGAAATGGGAACACAGCTGTTCGGAGGGGTCTGTCGAGGAGCACGTGGTCGCGGCAGGCCGGTGCCCTACTGAGCGCCTCCCTCCCGTCGCCACCGACGCCGGCCGTCGACTAACCGCCGCCGCCGCCGTCGCTGTCGACGAGGGCGGCTGGCCACGGCGACCGCGGCGCCGCCACGTGCAGAGGGTCCGACCAGGGAGCCGCGGCCGGGGGACGACAGGATGCAGGGAGCAGGTGGCTGGAGGGATGGACAGGACGCAGGGATCAGGGAGGCTGAAGGGATGGACAGGACGCAGGGATCAGGGAGGCTGAAGGGATGGGCAGGACGCAGGGATCAGGGAGGCTGGAGGGATGGACAGGACGCAGGGATCAGGGAAGTTGAAGGGATGGACAGGACGCAGGGATCAGGGAGGCTGGAGGGATGGACAGGACGCAGGGATCAGGGAGGCTGAAGGGATGGACAGGACGCAGGGATCAGGGAGGCTGGAGGGATGGACAGGACGCAGGGATCAGGGAAGTTGAAGGGATGGACAGGACGCAGGGATCAGGGAGGATGAAGGGATGGACAGGGCATAGGGATGGGAGAGGGACAGCTCGTGCAGAGAATGACAACAGAGCAATGGGGCGGGGAACCGAATGACTTGCGCCAGTAGCCAGACTCGAACCCGGAACCCTTGGATTCCGAGTCCGACGCTCTACCAACTGAGCCATGGGGTGGCATGGCATGACGTACTGCACATGATATTACCTGGATTTTGTGTTTTCTATTGGGATTCGCATTCATACGTATTGTAATGAACTTAAATACAAAAAAACTAGTATTGCATAAACATTTTATAATTGTTCCAAGTGGTTTGAATAGTCTACACAATTAAGATAACGCCAGACAGCGTTTTATGTTAAATAATAAGTCAGTCACGCATGCAAGCACGCACACACATTGCACAAACATGACTACTAAGCCGCCAAACAGGTGGATCCAAGGTCACCTTGGATCCACCTGAAAACTACGCAAACCGCTCCGGACGAAACATTGGCTATAATATAAACCAGTCTTGCCACGAATATTAAAAAAAAATCGTTTCTCAAGCAGTATCCAACAGGACACAAAACACAACAGGATACACACTACTAGACAAAGCTCCGGAGTGTCTGCCCCGCACCGCTCCGCGCTCTCGGCCGCCTATGACTGGCCGCACGCCAGCGCCGTCACCCGTGCTGTCTCGTAGCCGCGGGCGATCCGGCTCTGCGGCACAGCCTAACATCTGGGCGCTCGGCCGAGCCGAACGGCGTTTGCGGCGGGAACTGTCAAGGTCACCACAGGCCACACAAGGTAATTTAACTGCAACGACCCCGCAGCGGCTGTGGCGAAGTGTGGCCCTGCCACGTCGATATTCCGTATGGCGGGTCGCGGTACAACCATGCATTACCGTGTTCATTGGAGGAAGCGGGCTCGCTCATCTCTGTTTTTTTCTCACTTAGGGCCCCTGTTTACCTGCCGTGTGTTATCTTAAGATATATGCCACCACAAGTTGAGCGTCGGCGCGTCGGGCGCTGTTGAGAAAGCCGCAGTGAGACTAAAACTAGCTAAGTTATGGGCCCGTAAAGTCTTCAGATTGCGGCCGCTGATTCCGGCCGGCCCACCGTCCGCCACGACGACTGGTGGCGAGACGTGCCGTCACCCTCCGTTACTTAGCATTGAAGGCATTGATGCGTCATCTTTATTTATTTAACACGATATAAACATGTCTTCTACCTACCCTCCTACCAAGTACTATGCCTAGATCATTTCCCATTGTCATACGTTATTCTTAAAAGAGGCTAAGAAAAGTGAGAAGTCAGACTAAATGACCGCTATTTCTGTTGTTTCGACCGAATGACGTGCCTATTTCGCTTCTTTTTACTGTGCTCATCATCGTGTTGTTATTTCCATACTGCCTCGATTTTTAACATGAAATAGATACATACATTGTTTGGGAAACGAATTGCTTAGCTATCGTACTTGCATACTCATGAAGTTGGTTATCTCCTCTTCACTCCTGACACCCCGTACACTGAGGATCCAGTACCCTGTACCCCGCCCGTACACTGCATCTTCTGTGGACTCATCGAGAAAAGGGAAATTTTGTGGGTTATAGGAGCGTCGATGGTGCCGGAATACCATTGAAATCAATCGATGGAATGACACGTTTCTCGTACAGTGTTTTTGAACACGAATCACCTTTACAACCTTTAACAGCACAATAAGGCATTATATGAGGCATTATACAAGGCATTATATGAGGCATTATACAAGGCATTATATGAGGCATTATACAAGGCATTATATGAGGCATTATACAAGGCATTATATGAGGCATTATACAAGACATTATATGAGTATGTTTGGAGGGCCACTTCCGGTCAAACGGGTGGCCACTAAATATTTAGAATTAACTTTTACATATTTTTAACAATGTTATTGTCGTTGGATCGCCATGAAATGTTGCACGTGATTCGCTGGATAATATTTCTATGCGCGTGCAAAATATCTAATTAATGCGATTGGCCATTCTCTATCATGGAGTCGTTCACCAAAGAGCAAGCCATAGTAAGCCATGGTGAACAAAATTAGGGCAAAAAATCCATAGTTGAGGAGGAAGGAAGTTATCGAAGTTCCGACACCTCTGGCGATACCAAAATCAATGGCATATCGTATGCTTAGGAAAATAGAAACTGGCGAACATGCTCAGTACTCCGGAAAAGGTGCAGCGGGTCGGAAAAGAACCAAGATGAGTGAACGGAACAGGAAAGCACTGTTCAGACCGGCCTCACAGAAAATCGGGGTTTCGGTGCGCTTTTTGGCCACGAAGCATGGCATAAGCAAATCTTATGTCCAAACAATTATGAAGGAGGAGGGTCTTAACTCTTAAGTATAGCAGAAGACAGAAAGCGCCGCATGCTTCTGCTGACCAGAAAAGTCGTCAAAAAAGACGCATCCGTGCGCTTGCTCGTGGACCGCTGTGCGCAAACAGCGGTGTGGACATCATCATGCAACGATTAATCTTATTTCCCTTTTCTGGACACGAGATGCCTGGGAATGCCGGTTTTTATGCTGGGCCAGATGGAGATGCTCCAGACGAAGTCAAGCTTTGCTTTATGGAAAAGTATTCGAAGAAGATAAAGGTATGGATCGCCATGTCACCGAGGGGCGTTTCCAAGCCTGTGATCCTCCAAAGTGGCACGAATGTCGATGGCGGCGTCTACCGTGAGATGTGTCTGAGAAGAGGATTGTTACCGTTCATCGATGAGAAATATCCTGACGGTGGATACAGAGGTCTATACATGGCGAGATTTGTCACTCACGACGAATCCAGGACAAATTCTGTCGCACGATGAAAACTCTCCGGTGAGGATTGTCGCCACATATCAAGCAAAATACTTTCAGTTAGACTCCTGGATGGGCGTTTCACGAGCGAAGCCGAGCGAAGCAAAATGGATGCCAAATTTGAAATCAGCGTCACAAAATATCCTAAAAACTACCAGATTAGAGAGACCTCCGATTATCAGGTCATCGGAGGTCATTGACATCGGTTGACATGTGAAAGTGCATGGCCCCAGTGGAACATATAATAATGTAAAATGGATGCGAAATTTGAAATCAGCGTCACACAATGTCCTAGAAACTGCCATAGGTCAAAAAAGGTGATATCAGGTCATCGGAGGTCAGTGACCTCGGTTGACCTCTGAAAAGGTCAACTGAGGTCACAATCTCAGTGGAAACCATGAATGTCACCTGTTGACACCTGTGCATATGCTCCTGAGCAGCTAACACTCGGAAACTGTACAAGCATGGCCGTAACTTTGTATGTGGTTGGTGTGGAAGGCTCCACACCATCTTGAAAGTTGGTGTGGAAAATCCACACCAACTTTTAGATGCATTCTTATGACATTAGGAATGCATATGACATATTCATTGCTTATGACATTCTCAGCAATAGTTCCCCAAAACATTGTTGAACAACATACAGTAAGCCATAAATTGCAAGAAACACAAGTATATTATCAATAGTTTAGATTGAATAATATTTCATTGCCTGATCCTAATCTACTAACAATCTTCTAATCAGTTCAAACATAACCACAAACACCCAATTCTAAAAATCACCTTTCCAATTTTCTTTCAAATATACCTTCAGGTTTTGCATATATCTTCTGCACAAAATATGTCAAATTAAAACCTGGCAGCTGCAATATATGCAGACTGGAATTGGTAGGCAAGCGCACACCAAACTCACATGCCCATTCCATTCACCATCCAATCTCCAAACCATAGCAAAGATGTCAATATGTTTGGGGCAGTCTAAATCCTGCCCCGAATGGGTTATGAGGCATATAAAGATGTATGGTAAGTAGGGTAATTTTCCCTAACCTATCTTAACTCCAATACGATATTTTTCAGTAATTTAAGTCACATTTAACATGAGCCACCCCATTTAACCCTAGTTGTAACCGGGGGGGGGGGGGCGGATCCCGCCCCTCATGTTTTTCGCAGATATCTCCAGAACGGCTGGGAGCAGGTCCATGCAATTTTGGGACCTTTGCGAAAATCTATTTTCACATTTGGTGTCGAAATTTTGAGTTCTTAACCTGACCAGAGGCGGTTCCAGGGTACGTTTTTGGGAGGACTCAGCGGCGACATTTGGCGATAATACGGAAATGCGATCTTCATGGTTTCTTTCTAACTGCGTCAAGTATAAAGGAGTTACATCGGTTTACGGTGATTGAAGCAAGTGCAAATTAGTTGATGTTGATGAAATATCATACAAAAATTAATGGCAGAGGCAGTTTCAGGGGCTTGAAAAGGGGAGGTTTCTAGGAAGTATTCAATGCATGGCGGGAAGCCAATAGAGCGATGCAAGGTGCATTTATAGCCATCAAAATGTAAGAGATAGATTTTCCTTCCATTATTTGCTTAATTTATTACATATAGAGTTGCAGGACCGTGTTCAGGCACATGAAAAGGGGGGTGACTGGCATGGTGATGACGATATTCCAGCGATTACGACGCAATAGACAGTTATTTTATAATGATGTATGCACATATGAGGACAGGAGAGGGAATGACGTCATTTTTGTTGCAGAGGCGCGCTTAGGAATGGAAGAAAGGGGGTCATATTATTGCAAGGAAACTAAGATGCATGGGCCTACAATGACATAACATACTGCATTTGTTTGGATGAAACATGCACCACAGCGTACTCTACGAACGATTATAAGATAATAGGTGAGTCCAGGAAGGGTAAAAAGGGGGCTATGCAATGTGAATTGAAGTTGTAAGTGAAATAGTCACTGTTGACTAGTTAGTATCATAATAGCGGATAATATACCTATCAAAAGGTCTTGCGCCTCCCCAGTTTGGATCCTGGATACGCCTATGATGAAGTGCAACATGCAAAAAAGAACTATCTACAATCAGTAACGTATTTATAGTGCTGGGTAGCAAATTGCTTGCGGTTAATATTTGTTCCTATTTGCCCTCCCTTTTTCACTAACCTGGTACCGCACCGCCTATGGCAAAAATATGTTTTATAACTGTTTTTTTGTCTTCTAATGTCACAATAACACACGATTTCATTTATAAAAAAAACATCAAAAATGGTTTTATTACGGATTTACTTCACCCTCATATTGAGTGACCTGCACACGCCTATGATTTTCGAATTTTCAAAAGCCACCGCCATATATCAATTTCCAATACAATCTCTATCGATTCCCATCGGTCGCGTTAAAGGGACATTGCCACCTCGCAGGCCAATATGGAATTTTTGGTGTGTATCGGTCGATTAAGCGTGTCTGATTTCACCTGCAAAATTTGGTTCCCGCAACTCCCCCCATTAGATCAAAACATACATTTGCACCACTCATGCTTGCCAAGCATTCGTAAAATTGGAGTCGCCACATCACTATTTATAATCACTTCTTTGCGGGTTGTTATTTTCTTTTAAATGTTGCAAACTCAACATCACCATTCCGTCAGTGCACTTTAAAATTAAAAAGCGTATGCAGTTAATTATATTCTCAACAACCTTAGCCTCTTCCATAATAAAACAGCAAGAATTGCTATGGCTCGACTTTGGGACCATAGCAGTTGTGACCTATACCTTTTAACACAGATAGACTTTCAAGGTCAAGTCTCGGCGAATTCGTACGCTTCGGCTTTGGGCGGGCGCCAATACCACAACGAAACTGGATGAGGGCGGCCATCATGAATCTAGTACTGAGCACAGCTGGGACCAACGATTTGGAGTCAGAAATAAATAAAAAATGCTTTGCCGATACACTGCTTTAGGTGCTGCAGGAGCAAGTTTGAGCTTGAGCATACATGATTGTTGATCCCCACCATTCATTTAAGTTGCTTTTTAGAAATCCTCCGGAGGTGGCAATATCCCTTTAAAATCGGTTGATAAACATGACAGCTGTGTTGGATCACACATACCTCTAAAACGTGTAGTTTTTGCCACCCTGTTGTTTGTTTTTTTGAAGAAGAAAAAAATGTTTTTTTTATTAGAAATGTAGATCGTGTTGAGGGGAATAAAACACCGTTTGATGTTTGAAAATCGGACGGGTAGATCTCGAGATCTCCGGGGGGGGGGGGCGGAACCCACCCCCCCTCCCTGTTACAAATAGGGGGTAGCCAGGAGCCTGTTACAAATAGGGTTAAAGGAAATAGTTCACCTTCAACATGTGGTTTTGAACAAAAATAACAGTTTTGTAGCCCGTGTTGAGAAATCCCTATCTGCAACTTGTCTTGGCTGAAGACACTCTCCAGCCGAAGATATTTGACTTTTTGGCGAAAGAATGCGGCGCATATATGATATACTGTACAGTCTGAAAGTGCCAGCACTGCATGGAACATGCGCAGACCAATAACGCACACCATACAATTAATAATTTACGACCTTCTGTCCTGAATTGGCGCAATGTAGGACCATTTTTCAAAAGAAAAAAAGAAACTATTAAAAAATATAATAAAATCGTGTTCTGAGAAATTTTCCGAAGGTGAACTATTTCCTTTAAGGAATCCCTTCCCTCAAACCTCAAAACCTGCCCCATACTATAATGTTTCCCAGCCCTGACTCAACAAGATGATATCTCGTTGAGAATGGTCACTTTTTGCACGTCATGGGTTCAAAACTAGCGTTGTTCCGCTAGACATTTACCAATTCCAAGTCTGCTGAACCCCGTTTAGAACTCTCCTGATGCAAATATTTGTTGGTTAAGAATAGCACACGTATATATCTACTAGAACCTCGGGCATTGTCGATACCTACAGGCTGCAGAGTGCAGACTATTGTTGTTTTGATGTGCGAGGCTATGTCTCAAAAGCGTCAGAAAGCGTGGTTACGCTGGATGTTTCCAATAAAATAGGACAGAGTATTATTCCATAACCTAAAATAATTTTAAATCACCGAATTACTTATCCATCGCCGTTTTTACCAATTCATCACCGAAATAACTTAAACATCACCTTTTTGCTGATACCACGAAAATGACTGATTGACACCGAAATAACTTAAGACATCACCGGATTAACTCGAATAATTACTATACTAATTCTAATATTTACTACGCTGGGGCCGTAACGGCAAGTGGACACTGGCCGTGGCAGAGTCTGGCGGGCGGCCTGGTGTGACAATACAAATTATAATAACATAATCACCCCTGACCTAACCTTGACAACAATCACGGTCGCAGGGACCCACGTTTAGAACGCTCCGCTCGCGTTCAAGGCCATAGAGACTAGGAGACCCGTCCGGGGTAGGCAGCGAAATGCGTGATGTCACGGGCACGTGACGTCACACGCTCCCTATTCAAATAGTGTTAATTCGGCCTACTTTCGCGTCCTACCATTTGCATACCTTAGGTGCCAGAGGGATTAATTGAGCATTAAATGATAGATTGAAACGTCCTCTACAGCTCGCTTTTGGCACATCTTCTCCTAAATTGCAAGGGTGAGCCGCTAGACGATGTCAAAGCGAGTCATACAACCGAGCGAGGCCCATGCCCATATAAGGCAATGTTTGGATTTTGGCCACGGGGAACTGTCGCTGGATGCTGTTTTTGGTTGAAGTGCGAATTTTGTATTATTTCACCTGGTTGTTGATGAAGTAAAGTGACTTGAGGATAATTTGTAGTAGTATCTATCAGGTGAAAGTATTTTTACATCTGGATTTCACTTGTTTCACCTACAATTATGTTGAAGATCGTTGAGTGACGAATGCGCCACAGTAAATAAACATGGCGGCCGCGCCGCTCGAAGGCGTAATTATTTTGGTAGACCGAGAAGTGCCACGAAACGGTCTACGAAAGGAAATACGATTCTCCCGATTCGGCCACCCCATTGGTGGAAATCGGTCTGGAAAGTGACGCCATGGGACAGGGTGGACACGTTACGGAGATAGCCATGACACCCCCTGGCTCGCGTTCGCTCGAGCTGCGCTGCAGCCCACCGGAGGGGGATGGGGCTGTCGCCCCCCGGACCCCCCAGACCATCTCGTCGACACGTGACAACCATGGGTGGAACTTTAATGTAAATTAAGGTTGTAGCTACAGCCCCAACAGCCCCCCCTGTTAACTTCCAAACCAAGCAACTTAGAGCAATGCAGTGAGTACCAGCATGTTGCCTGTCATGAGAGGAATCTAACAGTATGCGATTTTTAGGTTTCAGTTCAACGGATGACCTTCCAGGTCAACCTTGGATTTACCACGTCCAGAACAGCGATTTGCTCTTCAGAAAACCTAAAAATTAGAAATTGATAAATGTAAATAAAAAGGCATGTTCCTAGACCAGTTTTGGCTCAGAGATACAGAAAAGGTAATTATTTGTTCGTATCTTGTCAAAAAAGTCAAAAAAGTTATTTTTTTTAAATGACGTCATCAGTTTCTTACACTTGGGGAGCCATCACTCAGTCAAAAATAAAGATATTGCTTTGAAATTTGGTATGAGCATTGTTCATACTCAGTTCTCTCACACATATTCCGGTTTTTCTAATATTTTTGAAAATTTTGATTTTGTGGGGATTTTTCCCAAAAAAAGTTTTTTCAGTTTTTTTTCTAATTTTAGGGGTAAAAAAAAACACAATTTTGAAAATCTGAGATTGCCATTTTAAATAGAATGCCATTTTGTATCTTTGATGAATTGTGTTTGCAATTTGCTTTAAAACCCTATTTTCTACGATTTTTCAAATATTTCTATTTTTTACCAACATGACGTCATTAAAACGTCCTTATTTCCAAAATTTATCAAACCAATTTCAAGGAAATTTTTAGAGCCTAGGTATAATGTCTGTAAACTCAGCTAACAAAAATTTCAGCAAGATGCATCGCATGTGTACAAAGTTATTCAAGAAAAACCTCAGGGGGGGGGGGGCCTGTCAAGCCCCCCGTAGGGCGAGGGTTAAAGCAAACTTTCCTTAGTAAAAGTTGGCTAGATTTGCTTCTATGTCAGGAAATGTGTCAATTTTGCGCCGCTTTCAGGCGGTGGGGGGGGGGGGGGGGCAATTGCCCATTTTTCCCAACCATAGATCCGCCACTGAGTGGCAAAGTCTGGCAGGCGGCTTGGTATGACAGGACAAATTGTAATAACATAATCGAATTGGTTACGGAAATATCGGTTACGGTAGAATTAATCGGTTATGCAAATAATATATTCCAAAAGACATCCTGGTTATACCCTATTACTGAATAAGTTGTTTTGGTAGCATCGGTGATGAAACCAGCTGTTTCGGTGATAAAAACAACGTTTCGCCGATGAAACCAGCGTGTCGGTGTATATTTAGTTCTTTTGGTTGCATTTATTTTCGGTGATATGTTCAGTTATTTCGGTGACCAGAATAGTCATTTCGGTGACGGAATTAATTTAACCAACTTTTTATTTTTTTAACCAACACCTTTTAACCAACACCCCCTTCAGGTTTTTCGCGGATAGTGGAAAGAACGGCGACGCGCAGCGCCGCCATTATTGTTTGTGCATCAGTAATCCACATTATGTTTAACAAAATCATCGGGTCATCTTAGGTCAGGTCACCAGACCAGGTCACGGACTCCACCTCCCAAAAACTTGTGGTCGTACCACAGTCACAGTTTTGGTATGATCGGTTTCACACTTACAGGATTTCATAAGGTCACATATATCTACAATTCGTTAATCTGGGATTTTTAATATCAGCGACCTAAGGTCGGTTTAATTTCGTGACCTCCCCTTCGTCGTTGGCGTCGCGCATCCAGTTCAACTACGAAATACTGGAGCGTGATACCCGACAATCGAAACATCTAGCCTTGCCTCGACCTAGAAACAATCACGGAAAGCGCACATTCTTGTATAGGGCTAGCCATTCATACAATGCGCATATTTAATCTCAGTGTGTTCTGAATGCAGTGTCGCCCATTATATTTTACATTGCTCAATAATTTTACGATGTCGGCAAAACAGGGCAAACTGTTTTAGCTCACTTTTTACTGTTTTAGCTCACTCATTTTCATGTATGGAAGACCGAAGAATAACCCTGTCGTGTGGAACGGTCTGTTTACGTTAATACATACATACATACATTATAAGTCTAGGGGGAAATATTCAAATACTTCCTATTCTAAGGAGACGCAATATAGCATTATAATTCCTCCTGGATCATGTTATTATAGGAAATTCTTGATGACCTAGGTGCCATTTTTGTTCAGCGACCCCTACAGAATCAGCCGAGGTCATTCGAGGTTACCAGCAGTTTAATATCAATAACTCTCGACATAATGACGATAGAGAAGTGAAACCAACACCAATGTTTTAATCTCGTCGCAGCACGTCTTCCCATATGCAACATTACCAACTTGGAACACCAACACTTGACCTTGACCTTAGGTCACATTTGTAAGTTGACCTGACCTGGTCAACACTAACATGAATCGAAGCGTCTTGACGAGACAAGTACGATGACGTCAAAATTATTGCCTTGTCGTTATTAGGTAAAACGCTATTCGCGATAAACTGTGTTTTGTTTTTGTTTTAACCCTATTTGTAACAGGCTCCTGGCTACCCCTATTTGTAACAGGGGGGGGGGGGGCGGATTCCGCCCCCCCGGAGATCTCGAGATCTACCCTTCCGATTTTCAGAAATCAAACGGCGTTTGATTCCCCTCAACACGATCTACATTTCTAAAAATATAAACCCGAAATTGCTGACAGGGGGGGCAACAGGGGGACAAAAACTACAAATTTTAAAGGTATTTGTGATCCAACACAGCTGTCATGTTTATCAACCGATTTTAACTCAACCAATGGGGATCGATAGAGATTGAATTGGATATTGATATATGGCGGTTGCTTCTCAAAATTCAAAAATTATAGGCGTGTGCAGGTCACTCAATATGGGGGTGAAGTAAATCCACAATAAAACTTTTTTTTTTATATAAATGAAATCGTGTGTTATTGTGACATTAGACACAACAGTTATAAAACACATTTTGTTGCCATAGGCGGTACCAGGTTAGTGAAAAAGGGAGGTCAAATAGGACAAAATATTAACCGCAGGCAATTTGCTACCCAGTACTATAAATACGTTACTGATTGTATATAGTTCCTTTTTGCATATTGCACTTCATCATAGGCGTATCCAGGATCAAAACTGGGGAGGCCCAAGACCTTTTGATAGGTATATTATCCGCTATTATGATACTAACTAGTCACTGTTGACTAGTTAACAGTGACTATTTCACTTACATCTTCAATTCACACTGCTTACCTCCTTTTTTACCCTTCCTGGACACGCCTATTATCTAATAATCGTTCGTAGAGTACCATGTGCATGTTTCATCCGAAAACTGCAGTATGTTATGTCATTGTAGGCCCATGCTTCTTAGTTTCCTTGCAATAATATGACCCCTTTCTTCCATTCCTGAGCGCGCCCCTGCAACAAAATGATGTCATTCCTTCTCTTGTCCTCATATGTGCATATATCATGACAAAATAACCGTCTATTGCGCCGTTAGCGCTGGAATATCGTCATCACCATGCCAGTCACCCCCTCCCTTTTGCATGTGCCTGAACACGCCCCTGCAACTCTATATGTAATAAATTATGAAAATAATGGAAGAAGAATCTATCTTTTACATCTTGATAGCTATAAATGCCCCTTACATCGCTCTATTGGCTTGCCGCCAAGCATTGAATACTTCCTAGAAACCTCCCCCTTTCAAGCTCCTGAAACCGCCTCTGCCATGACATTTTTATGACATTTCATTAACATCAACTAATTTGCACTTGTTTCAATCACTTTAAACCGAAGTAACTCCTTTATACTTGAGGCAGTTAGGAAGAAACCGTGAATATTGAATTTCCGTATTATTGCCAAATGTCGCCGCAGAATCCTCTAAAAAACGTGCCCTGGAACCGCCTCTGTTCAGGTTAAGAACTCAAAATTTTGACTCCGTATGTGAAAATCGATTTTGGGAAAAGTCACGAAATTTAATGAGCCTGCTCCCAGCCGTTCTGGAGCTATCTGCGAAAAACATGAGGGGGAGGGGCGGAATCCGCCCCCTGTTACAAATAGGGTTAAATAGGCTTTTTGACATTTGATGAGCTCTGGAGCCTAAGCTATTGGCATAAGCTGAAATTCGAGGACACCTTAGCGATTGCATTGTTAAAGAGCTTTCCATTGTTTTTTTTTCTGTTTGTTCTTAGCTATCATAGTTCCTGTGATATAGCTATCGTAGTTCTTAGCTATCATAGTTCCTGTGATATATAGTTCCTGTGATATAGCTATCGTAGTTCCTGTGATGGGTTTCTGGAGCGAAGTCCTAAAACTTGAAAATCTAACCTTTGATGACCTTTGGTGACCTCAATATTGATTTGAGGAAAACATATATAAAGTACCTTCGAATGTGCTTGTCAAGGTTTTTTTTAACGTTTTTTTCCGAGTCTTTCTAGCCCTTTTAGTTTTCGAGTTAGAGGGTGAGGCACCTAAGACAGCAAAATCCGTTGTCCTGACGACAGACCTCCATTGAAAATGCACTAGTACCCTGACCCTGGCCCCCGGGGAATCTGTTGTCCGGATTTCCCGCGCCGTGCCGGGTGGGGGGTGTTTAGACTAAGGCTTTTCGAGGATAGCGGGAAAACGGCGGCATGCAGCGCCGCTGTTTTTGGCACAGCTGTTAAGGCATTGCCCACATAGTGTAAAATTCTTCACCATGGATCATCTCAGGTCAGGTCACCAGGTCAGGTCACGTGACCCCACCTCCAAAAACGTGTGCGGTCGTACAGTCACAGTTTTTCAGCCACAGCCACAGGTCAGGTCAGGTCAGGTCACAGCCACAGTTTTTGGCCGATTGATTTTGTACATACAGGATTTCATAAGGGTAATGGTACCTACAATTCGTTTATCTCGGATTTTTTTTTAATCGGTGACCTTAGGTCGGGTCATTTTTGTGATTTCCCCATTATAAGTCAATGGGGAAATATTCAAATGCTTTCTATTCTGAGAATACGAAGCATTTATATGATATCAGCCCAATTCCTTCTGGATCATGTTATAATAGGCCATTCTTGAAGACCCAGGTGCATTTTTGGTTCAGTGACCCCACGTGTTGAATCTATGGTCCGGATTTTTTTTTCGTCGTCTTTTTTTATTAAATGTAACTGTAAATTATTGACAATCAAGAGCTGAAACGCATTTGCTACGTTACACGCCAAACACTATGTAACTGCGGACATAAGGGCTCCAAAGATTGGGGGGGGGGGGGGGGGGGTCGAAATCCCAAACCGAATAAAATAAAAGAATTCTTGCAACTGAGCTCATTTTTTCCAGAACTCATTGAATTATAGTGTGTTACCACGACTTTGTCAAATTAATTACCCATTTCCCTGATATTGACGCAAACACTTCCAAATTTGTGGATATATCAATAACTGTCATTATTTAGAGGTCCAAATCCCAAACCGAATTTGTCAGAACAATGATTGTAACTGAGCTGAACATTTGCAAAATTAATGGAAATATAATGCGCTATAATGACTTTTAGAATTTGTAGCGGCAATATTCCTTACAATACGGCACACACTGATTGATGTCCGCGCCGATGTCCGCGCTTGGCGCGTAACGAATAAAACAAAAAGTTAATGTACATACATACTGACGTGATGAATATGATGATTACGTGAATAATACATCTGAAGTGGTTTTGACGGTCAGTATTTCTAAGGACATGATCGCTTAGTAAATTTGCACAGGAATGACATAGTAATGATTTTTGCTGGCATTTTGACCCTGAGTACTTCATGAGAAGGAACATTTGTCCCCGACCTTATCCACAAGGACATCACACTTTACCACCCGTCTGATCCTCCGACAACGACATAAACTTCCCCAAAGCCCACTATTTGTAGCTTCACTGACACAAATCTGTCGCCAACGCTCGCTATCAAGTTACCGGAAAATTCGACCTCTGGGTGGATACCTCTTCTGGCCAGACCTGGCAGTGGCACATTACGCGCGTGACACTGTCCAGTTTCTGGAGGTGGCCGGAGTGACTACCCTGAAACGAGATGACAACCCTCCCAACGTGCCCAAACTTCGCCCAATAGAGGACGTCTGGGTCATTCTGAAGCAGGTGTTTCGAAGAGGCTGGGTGGCAGCCTCTGAAGCACAACTGAAAAGAAGAATCAGCATGGCCCTGAGAAAAATCGACCCAGAGGTTCCGCTCACTATGAACAAGGGGATCGGTCTGCGCGTGCGCTCCGCAAACCGCAATGCACCGCTGTATATTGTTCACTAAATGACATGCTGAGAACTACAAGTCCCTTCAGGCCAGACACATTTTTACTCCCTGCCTAGATGGAACCTTCGCAAAGCAGACTGGTCCTCCTTTCAAAAACACATTGACGCTAATCACCCCGATAACTCCCAGACTGACATTAACACATTTTTAAATACTATTCTCGCATCAGCTCATCAACACATTTCACACACACGCACACACACACAACACCACCCGAGGCAGCGTACTGCCCCGTGGTGGAACACAGAATGCCAGAGAGCTGTGGCCCTCCGGAAAAGAGCATTTAGGAAATTTCAAGCCTGAAAGAAAACTGCAGAAAACGAACACGAAGTACGGAGAACTCGCTCTTTGGCTAAAACAATCATTGACAAAGCAAAAAACGAATCTTGGCAGGAATTATCATCTACCTTTAACCCGCGCGGCGCTGGGGCCTCCATTCGAACGTGCGGTGCTGGGGGGGGGGGGGGGGTAAATTTTACCTCCCTCGTATCTTCCGAACCAATAACCGGAGCGAGACGCGCAAGGCGGCGATCGAAAGCTCTAAGTGTGAATAATCTAACGCATGCCCGAAATTATTAACATAAGGTCACATGTCAGGTCACGGTCAGGTCAAGTGTCAAAATTTAAGTATTTGGGGTTTTGGGCTATACTTTCCATCCAAAGCCTTGTATTGCAACCATTTTCTCACAAAGTGCTCCCAAATGTATAATGCATCTCCCGCATAAGTAAAAGGGAAATTTTAAGCAAAGGTCAAGGTCAAGGTCAGGTCACAAAAGGTCACAGGTCTACGAAAGCCATGCGACACATGTTGTATGGGTTATTTTACACGTATAATTCGATAGAAGCAGCCATTTTCACAGCCTGATACCATATAATCGCCAACAGGTCAAGGTCAGGTCACAATAAGGTCAAAATTTGAAATTGATTAATCTAAATAAACATTGCATGTTTCTAGACTAGTTTTGTCTTCGAAATACAGTGGTGGCATTTTTTGTCTGTATCTGGTCAGTAAAAGCAAAAAAAAACGCAATTTAACAAAATGACGTCATGAGTTACTTTTCTTAGAGGGCCATAAGTCAGTCAAAAATAAAGAAATTGCTTTGCAATTTGGTTTGAACATCGTTCATACTCGGTTCTCTAATATATCTTCCGTTTTTTTATAAAATCTTCAAACAAAAAACTTTTGTGAAAATTCTTCCCCAAAAATCAGTTTTTTGCATTTTGGGGGTCAAAAACCAAAAGTCTTGAACATCTGAGATATCCATGTTAAAGACAATGTTATTTCCTTTCTTCTCACGCCTTTTATTTGCGATTTGCATCAACACGCTATTTTCTACGATTTTTCAAACATTTAACGCTTTTTCACCAAAAATGACATGACATGACGTCACTAAAACGTCATTATGTCCTCAAAACTTTCACGAATTTCAACAAAATTGTAACACAAGATGTAGAATTGATGCAACATAAGGTACCGCAAGTTTCACTTCGATATCTGTAATAGTTTTCAAGTTATGGAGAAAATCCGGGAGGGGGGTAAAATTTACCCCCCAGCGCCGCGCGGGTTAAAGGGAAATAATGACCTTTTTCCACAAAAATGGAGTTAGCACTTGAAATCGCCAGACGAGACCAAAATATATTGTAAATTCATCACATTTTGCATGAAAACTTTCCTACCGAAAGATATTTCAAGTTAAAGTTGAAAGCGTTCCACACTTTTAACGACCGGTACTTGCAAGTACTTTTGGTCCTCATCAAACTGCGGGCTTTTCCCGTATTGTTTTTTTACGCAATGGAGTGGAAAATATATTGTGCGTTCTGCTTGTTGTGATTATATGCCCGGCGATCTTCTAAAACTAACAGCGATTGGAAAAAGTGGCAATAAAATCGGAAGCTCATCGATGCACATCAACGGCGGCATAGTTAGTAGTTGCGACCCTCAATTTTTGCAAATCGATTCATTTGTTTTCAACATTAGGAGTACTGTATAATTTGTATGTGGCTGTATATAACACTATGCTTTATATTATCATGAAAAAAAAAATAAATCCCCAAAAAACTAACAAACAATAACACAAAACTGGCAATTAAATCGGAAGCTCATCGATGCACATCGACAGCGACCTATTTATCGTCGGCGATTTGTTTACAAAGTCATTGTAATGCTTCTCGGCGCACTTAACCATTGTGGCGAGTTGTTCCTGATTAGTTAGTATACCCAAGTCCCGTAGCAGGCTTTTTTAATGACGTCACTGGTGCCATTCTTGTGTAGCATTGCAAAATATATCTGATTTTGAGTTGAAATCTAATTAAAGAGTTATTCAAATTATTGTTTTTAAGTTTGAATTTTCTTGTTAATCATTATTAAAGGTATTTTATCACTGTATTTCATAGTAGTTGACACTTCAGAAACTTGTGACGTAATAATATTGTATCCAATATGCATTTCCCTCACCTTTTGCTATTGTGGCGCAGTGCCGAGTGCTTTGCGAATACTAGCTTGTCTGGGGTTCAATTCATTCCGCCCTTATTTTATTCGAGTTGGTATAGTTTGCATGTTGTTGTTATTCATGACTTATACTGATAGTGAGTCATGCATCACGGATGCTTCACGGATTGCTTCACGGATCAGAGCGCTGCTCGAACGCACGCTAGTAGCGCTTTCGTTCTCCATGGCAACCAGGCGTGAGCCAATGAAAAGCCAGAACGTATTCCCTTTCTGGCTTTTGATTGGCTGACGCCTGGTTGCCATGGAGAACGAAAACGCTACTAGCGCTACTAACGTGTGTCCGAGCAGCGCTCAGTTTTATCGGAAACGTCACAGAGCCTCCAAAAATGCCGCACTCGATGTAAACAATGGTAGGGAAGGACGAATTTGTCAATGACCTTCATGAAGTACACAAGGTACTTGTTTTGTATTTTTTCCAAACTTACAACTTTGAATTTGGGAATAATTTAATTTAATTCTTAAGTTTAAATAAAATAATTTTAAAACCATAACGGTAGCCTAAGCAATTGTTGCTAACAAAATCAAAAGGTCATTATTTCCCTTTAATCGATTTACCTCCCTTTAAAAATTTGGACATTAATTAGATAATTTTCAAATAAAAGACCACCGGCATACAAAATCCTACACTTACACACACATCTCACACGATCCCCCTAGAGGTGGCAACACAATTTGCTCAACACTACGCTAACATATCATCAACACAACAATGTACACCAACTTTTACTAACCAACTTAACGATCAATTTCAATCTCTTAATTTCGACTCTGACAACGTAGAAATATATAACTCTCTTTTTACCAACTCAGAGTTAACATAAGCTATTAGAAAATGTGGTAAAGCTTCCGTAGGGCCAGATCAAATTGACTACTCCTTCATTAAAAACTTGACAGAGACTGGTCTCACCAACTTACTAGCAGCCTTCAATACCATGTGGTTTGACGGCACTTTCCCTGAATCTTGGCACAATAGTACGCTAATTCCTATACTTATACCTCGCAAACCTAAATATTCTCCCGCTAGCTATCGCCCTATTTATCTAACTAGTTGTGCATGTAAACTATTCGAACGCATGGTTAATGGACGCATCAGGGCATACATTGAATCAAATAATTTACTTTTAATTATTTATAAGTGTTTTCCCGTTTTCGCTGAACAACCTAAGGGGAGTCGAAATGACCACCCCACCATGTTGAAGGTTAGCTTGCCTTCAATGACTTTGGGAAATAAGAAATAAAATTTAATATATAATTTGTAGTTATATAGCGAAGTTGAGAGCTTCTGGTCATCCTGGTAAAATGTCATTATTTATCTTATTGTGTTCGATTACATTTCAAATAAACTATACTGGATATACATAAATACCGTGGAGGCAAAAATGTTCGGGGAGGGATCCTTAAAATAGGCCCGACCGAATGCAAATGTTGATAGGAAATACTCATTCGCTAGCGTTAAGTGTTACCTGTGGCTGTGTCTATGCTTTGCGATTAATTGGATAGTGTCTGTCGCGATATTTTCTTTCCCATATGTTTTTGTGTTCCTTTTTCTGATCAGGTGTTGTCGTAATAATCCTGTTCGATGTTGATAAATAGTCTTCTGGCGGCTCTATGATATCAGTAAATGTCAGTCGTCGCTAATTCAAGCAACCTGGTGTAACGTAGCTACACTTAGCTTAGCTCAGTGTAGCTTTAGTCTGTGTAATACTGGCTCGTTAGTTCGAATTGCTCTCCAGTGCTGGTAGAAGCGTGTCAGTGAATGTCTCGCATCTGAGAGCATTTAGTTGTTCACGGGACTCAGCGTTATTTATTTTCATACCATTAAGAGGCAACAAAGTTAACAAATAAGTTCAGACATCATTAAAACTTTGCGTCTATCCCCGGCCTTGGCTGGGAAGTTGCCTGCGTCTCGGAGAGTTCCCTGGCCGGGAAGTTCCCTGCTCAGTGATGGTCAGTTATTATCTGTCAGTCGCAGCAGGCGAAGTGGCTTAGGTCTCCGCCAACGCTGCGGCAGATATAGCGCAACTTCCTTACTACTGGACGCCCCTCCGTGATCCCCTCCGTGATCCCCTCCGTGATCCCCTCCGTGATCCCCTCCGTGATCCGATGCGGACGCTGCTCAGCTATCGCATCGGATTACATGTCATAGATAGGTAACATTCCATGTTAAACTTTCCACGGAGCCGTCGGTCGATGCTGCTTAGACTGCTGGAGTCAGACATACAGCTAATTCAGCCAAATGTGATTTGCTCGAGCGCTTCATTACTCACTTTTTGTCACGATGGCACGAAGACACGTTTTGTCACGATGACACGAAGACACGTTTTGTCACGATGACACGAAGACACGTTTTGTCACGATGACACGAAGACACGTTTTGTCACGATGACACGAAGACACGTTTTGTCACGATGACACGAAGACACGTTTTGTCACGATGACACGAAGACACGTTTTGTCACGATGACACGAAGGGCTTGTCGTCGATGGTGACCAAGGTACGCAGCTCAGATTTACCTAAACGCTGTGCAATCTTCTTCAAATATTTCGTGAATTTAGGGAGCATTCCACTCTTTATAAATTCCTCAAATATTTGAAAATATTGTGTTGCATTTCATGAAATATTCTCTAAGTAATAACGCTAACATATTTTGCCATAGTATTATTTCCCCCCAATTTCATCTTTTTAGCACTTTTCGGCAAATGACATCCTTGCACCAAAGTTCCTCTTCTACACACCGGAGATTGAAAAGTTCCAGCATGCCCACGGATGGGGGATTCATACAGGCACACATCCAGCAAGGGCCGGAAAACAGGTCATGTCATAAAATGTTATTGGAGGGACAAATCCACGGCCATAAAAACAGGTTATCTCGATCCTACGTCACCAGTTCCTCACTAGAGTCTAGGTTTAATACCATATATTTTTTGAATACTTCAAGTGCATAAAATATATCAATTATAATCTTACCAAACATAAAAATGTCATCCTGAATGCAAAGAGTGAAATCATACAAAATTAAATTTCCATTTGATTTGAATTGTTGCAAAAATAGTGAGACGGGGAATTTCATCTTTCAAACATTATAGTTCATACTAATTCCATTTGCCATGGTAATCCTGCATGACACCTCTGCTTCCGCGGGTGCGCTGCTTGGCGGTATTGACGCACCGTCAATAAATACGAAATCTGACGCTTATTACCGTCAGATATGCTCAAAATGCATGCATACAAATTACATAAATTACTAGCAAATACGTTTGTTTTCGCTAGGTACCTCAATTTGACGCTAGTGTTAAGACGGGATAAAGGTCCCTTTACAACTGTTGGGATCAATTCTGAGGGAAGGGGACACATACTGGTGTCCAATATCCTTCCAACGAGCTTTTGTTACGAAAAAGTACCACTAAATCTCATATTTCCATAATGGAGAAGTTGCAGGTTACCTAATCCGCTATTTGTTATGTATTTGAGGAAAGGCAAATTAATAAATAAATATTATATTAATTGTCACTTTATTATAAATTCCTCTGAATTATCGGTATTTAAATAATTAAGTATATTTACGCAATTTATAATTCTGCTCTCTGATTGGTCATGACGTCAGGGGGCAATAGTCCAGGCGACAGGCACTAGTTGTTTAAGGTAGTCTTGGGCAGCTGGATTGACACATGTATTTATAATCTGGAGGTTCAATAGAAAAATAATCAGCATACTTATCGCACGCAAATTAAAGCACATGCAAATTATAATTTAAAATATCATTTCATTTGTCATCAAGCGTACAGAAGAAAACGAACTCAAGTTGTGGACTTCCGCCTGGTGACCAAATCAATAATCTATACGAAAGTTCCGAAGGTATTTTAACGGATCGGTGCAGCCAAACGGATCCTGAGGGAGGATCTAGATCTCTATTCATACCAGGGAGGCGCCGTAGTTGGCGATGAGCGAGCGAGCGCGAAGGAATGTAGGGTGAATTTCAACTCGATCGGGCAAGTAGTTTTTGAGATACAAAAAGGGTGCGCACGTGTGCACGTGCAGAGGCACCCCACCTTGACTTGTGGGAAAGTGGCGGCTGAGAGGCCCCTAACCACACACCAAATTTGAACACAATCGGCTCAGCCATTCCTGAGATATAGAATAGTGGTGAGCACGTGCGCACGTGCAGAGGCATCCCACCCCTGATTTGTGAAAAGGCAACGACTGAGAGGTCCCTAACCACACACCAAATTAGAACGCAAAAGGTTCAGCCGTTCGTGAGATATATAATAGGAGCGTGCACGTGCGCACGTGCAGAGGCACCCCACCCCTGACTTATGGGAAATTGGCGGCCGAGGGGTCCCTAACCACTCACCAAATTTTCACCCAATCGGCTCAGCCGTTGCAGAGTTTTTGCAAGAAAACACTTTTCAACACCCCTCACGCGGCACGCTCCACGCGCAGTGGTAGGCAGCCACATGAGTCGGCACTGGTCTCAAACCGGGTAGGTTGGATGGGGCTGTTCAGCAAAGAAGTCAGCTTGTCAATCGGACGTGTGGTTGCAGAGATATGAGCCTCTCAAAAGCGTCGCCACGGGTCGGTTCGGGCCGAGCCGCTCATATTCAGATTTTTCCCATATACCACGAGAGGACAAACGAGTAACAAGCTCTGATCCCGACAGAAGCTATCTCAGAAGGACATTGAGCGCACTGCCGCATTTTCCAAGTGTTTTTTTTTACAGTGTTTCAGTGAGGGCAGTCTCCGGATCTGAGCTCTCCTGACTTCTTCCTGTGGGCAGCGGCGGAGCCACCAGGGGGTCAGGAGGGGAAGTCGTCCCCCCCCCTGTCGTCGGCAGGGAGGGGGGGGGGAGGGGCAAACATATCTGTTTTCCCCTCCTGCCATTTAAGGAGGCCCATCCATGCTTCAAATAGGCCCTATCTCGCAGGCCCCATCGCGGAGGTCACTGGTGCCCCTGTAAGCCAGTGGGGGTCCTATGGAGGTCAGAGGGGGCCTTTGAAGACCAGAGGAGGCCATCTGGAAGTCAGAGGGGAGGTCAGAGGTAGGCCCCTGGGAGTCAGAGGGGGTCCTTTGGAGGTCATAAAGGCCCTCTGGAGGTCAAAGGCCAGGAGTTATCTGCAAGGGCGTAGGCAGGGAGGGCAATGGGCCATGCCCCCCCCCCCCCTGGAGGCCAGGCAGGCCCCTCTGGCGACCGAGCGAGGGCCCCTGGGGCCGAAGGCCCCAGTGTTTTGGATGGTGTCAGGCGCCCGCGAAACGCCTTACGTCGCATACAAGAACGCCCACCAACCTAAACAAATTGTAACACGAATAAATAACAGGCCTTGCTTGTCTGTTAACGGCATGTATATGTAAATACGTACAAAAGGGCCCAGACTGTGTGGAGAGGGCCGTCTACCAGCTTTTAAAGGGCACTGCCTATCTGCAGATGGCCCCCTGCCGGCATTTAGAGGGCCCCTGTCGGTTGTAGAGGACCCTCTGCCGGCATTTATAGGACCCTGCCGATCTGTAGAGGGTCCCTGCCGATCTGTAGAGGGCTCTCTGCCGGCCTTTAGAGGGACCTGTCAATCTGTAGATCGCCCTGCCAATCTGTATAGGGCCTCTGTCGGTATTTAGAGGGCCTGCTGACCTGCAGAGGGCCCTGGCGTCCTTTAGAGGGTCCTTCCGGCCTGTGCGGGCCCTTCCGGCTTCTAGAAGGCCCTTCGACCTTTAGCCAGCCTGTAGAGAGCCCTGCCGATCTGTAGATCGCCCTGCCAATCTGCAGAGGGCTTCTGCCGGCATTTAGAGGGCCCTGCCGACCTGTAGAGGGCCCTCTTCCAGCCTTTAGGGGCCTTGTCGATCTGCAACGTGCCCCAGCCAATCTATAGAGGGGTCTCTGCCGGCCTTTAGATGACCCTGCCGGCCTTTAGAGGGTTCTGGCGGCCTTTATAGGGCCCTTCCGGCCTTTAGAGGGCCCTTCCGGCCTGTATAGGGCCCTTCCGGCCTTTAGAGGGCCTTACCGGCCTTTAGATGGCCCTGCCGGCATTCAGAGGGCCCTGCCGATCTGTAGATCGCCCTGCCAAACTGCAGAGGGACTCTGTCTTCTGTCGGCATTTAGAGGGCCCTGTCGACCTGTAGAGAGCCCTCTTTCAGCCTTTAGGGGCCCTATCGATATGCAGTGTCCCAGCCAATCTGTAGAGGGCCCTCTGTTGACCTTAAGATGACCCTGCCGATCTGTTGAGGGCCCACTGTCGGCCTTTAGAGGGCCCTGCCGATCTGCAGATGGTCATCTGCCGGCATTTAGAGGCCCCTGTCGATCTGTAGAGGGCCTTTGCTGTCCTTTAGAGGGTCCTGTGGTGGTAGAAGTTGTCTGCCGGTCGAGCGCCAATGAGGCTCTCGAAGGAAGACCTGTCAAAGTCCTTTTTGTTTTTCAGTGAGTGTATGCTAGTAACGTCTGAGAAGAGTACAAGGATTTGACAATGTACAAGTATTAACCCGGCATTGGCTGAGCTCTCAGCCGAACACCATTGGCTGGGGTGGCGTTTTTCGCCCCTGGTTATCTTCCGAACCAATAACCGTAGCGTAGACCTGCAGAGGTGGCCAAAGATCTCGTCTGGACACACATCCGGACAAACACGTTGGCCCGCACTTTCCTGAGCGACCTTCCAGTGGAAATCTTTATCTTTCTACGATTTTGAATTAGAAGCGACTTGAGACAAACACGATGGCGTCAAACATTAGTGCCTTATCTTCATTAGGTAAAAAGTTATTTGCGTAAAACTGTTTTGCCAAAAACATTTGTTTTGTTTACATTTGATGACCTCTGGAGCCTAAAATATTGACCTGAGCTCAAATTTGAGGACACAGATGGTGATTTAATATTTAACCCTCGCCCTACGGGGGGAGCCTGACAGCCCCCCCTGAGGTTTTTATTGAATAACTTTTTACACATGCTGCGCATCTTGCTGAAATTTTCGGTAGCGGAGTTGACAACAATTATACGTACGCAGTAACAATTCAATTGAAATTACTTTAGTAGTTTCGGAGATAATCATGTTTTGATGACGTCATGTTGGTAACAAACAAGAAATATTTGAAAATTCGTATAAAACAGAGTTTTAAAGCAAATTGCAAACGCAATTCACCAAAGATACAAAATGGCATTCTCTTTAACATGGAAATCTAGCATTTTCAACATTTTGGGTTTTTGACCCCCTAAAATAAATAAAAACTTTTTTTTGTAGATCCCCACAAAATCACAATTTTTAAAGATGTAAAAAAACGGAATATATGTGAGAGAGCTGAGTATGGACAATATACATACCAAATTTCAAAGACACATCTTCATTTTTGACTGAGTGATGGCTCCCTAAGTGTAAGAAACTCTAACCTGGAGATCGTTTGGGTGTTAGTTCTTACCAGTAAGCACCAGTCAGTGCTGGTCGCGTCCCCATACCGTGTGCCGCACAACACCTCGCGTCAGCTTGCCACCGATCTGGACGATTTAGAGTGTCAGCTGCAGCATATGCCTGCTAACTTTCCACGTGCAACTTTAATCCTCGGAGGCGATCTGAACTGCTGCCTACTGAAAGCAAGAAACAGCGGCACACCCAACCCACTACTGAGACGATGTACCACGTATGGACTCCATGTTACCATGAACAAGAGCCGCGCCACGTACCGTCCCGCCAGTTCTTTGTTGGATGTCATCATTACCAACCGTCCTGAACTGATTCGACGTTCGGTGTTACGAGGTGTCATTATGGCGGTCCACATGACTTCACCCGTGTGTTGCTGGCCCGTGAGGGTCGAGTGATACCCGCTCGCCAGTATGATGTGTACCGGCGAGCCATTAGCAGGATAGACCACGATTATTTTAACCAGCAGCTTGCTGAGATAGACTGGGTCCCAGTCTTTGATTGTGAAACCACGGAACGTAAATGGACCGTTTTCCACCGGACCTTCATTGATCGACTGAATACTGTCGCGCCGCTTAAACGTGTGCGTGAGAGGCAGGTGACTGGGTGACGCCTGTAACCGCCCACACGCAGCAACTACTGCAACGCCGCCGCGCGGCCCTCGCTGGAAACGACCGCGCCGAGTACAAACGAGTGAACCGACTGTGCCGCGCCGCCATGCGGAACGAGAGCCGTGAGAAATACGCGGGTGCGATCAGTCGCGGTGACCGAGGGGGCCTGTGGCGTGTGCTGCGGCCGGTGATAGGTCGGAAACAGAGACTTGTGAAATACCGAGGATCACACCGAATGCCTTGAATGACTATTACGTTATGATCGGCCAGACAACGGCTGCTAGTGTCCCGGCTGCTACTATTCATGTGCCTACGATACTCCCAAGTGTCGACATGTGCATTTAAGGTGCAGGCAATTAACTTAGACACACTATATGCAACCCTCATGTCAATGAAACCATCGAACTCAACCGGGAAGGACAGTGTAAGTGTACGCATCTTGCAGTCATTCTTCCCGGGGGGTAGGTCATGCGCTATTAGATGTTGTTAATGCTAGCCTAGCCACCGGCGTGGCACCGCGCGATTGGAAGCACGCGTTGGTGACCCCTATACCAAAAGGGAAGGTGTCCGCCGAGCCATCCGACACGCGACCCATCTCGATATTGCCCGCGATCATGAAATTAGTTCAACGTGTAGTGCAAACACAACTATCAGGCTACCTCGAGGACAATTATTTGCTTTCGGACGCACAACACGGATATCGAAAACAACGTTCTACTGAAACGGCGCTTCACGTCATAACAGATCAGGCTCTTCAAGCCATGGATAGTGGTAACATCTGCATTTTGGTATTATTGGATCTCTCAAAATGTTTTGATGTTGTTCCTCATGACAGACTTTTGGAAAACAACTTTCTTTGTACGGCGTAGATGCTTCTTGATTCCGCGACTATTTGACACACCACTCGCAGCAGGTCCAGGTGAGGTGCGCGGACGGAACGGCTCTTCTTTCAGACTCCAAGGAAAATGTGATCGGTGTGTACCAGGGCAGAGCGTTGAGCTGTGTGTTGTACATGCTGTTCGCGAATCACCTTAGTCTGTGTGTGCCAGACGGAATCAGTGTAGTCCAGTTCGCTGACGACACGCAGCTAATGGTTACAGGTAGGAAGCGTGACGTGCAACAGCTGATCATTCGCAAGGAGGACGTGCTTGACCGAGTGTACCAGTGGTTTTGTCATAACGGTATGAAACTAAACGCCACCAAAACTCAGATGGTTGCATTGGGAACGCCAGCGATGCTTCGCGACATAGCGCCAGTTACGCTTAGCTTCTGTGCGACCACCATTGCTGAGTCAAAGGAGGTGAAGAATCTCGGCGTGTTAATGGACCGACATCTGAACTTCGCATCACACGTAGACAGCGTGACTCGCAAGTGCACAGGTATACTTATAGCGTTGGTGCACGCACGCCATGTTATACCGAGATCGGCGCTGAAGTGTATCGTCGAAGCGATCGTCGTGTCTATGATGCGATATTGCCTGTCGGTATTCGGTTCATGCGGTGAGACGCAGCTACACCGTGTTCAAAAAGTGATCAACTTTTGTGCACGAGTCGTGACCGGCAAGAGACGAAGTGATAGCGTGTCTGAGACCATCAAACAGCTTAGGTGGTTGACTGCCAGACAGCTGGTGACATACCACTCGGTATGTGCTGTAGAGCGCACCATCGTGACAGGTCAGCCTGAGTACCTCAAAAGCACGATAGGACTCCGGGCTTGCCAACGTCACCACCACAACACAAGACGAGCTGGCCTCCTTACGCTCCCCTCTATTCGCACGGAGGCAGGTAGAAGGAGAATATGCTACCGCGGCGTGGCTCGACTAAACGAACTAAATGTAGAGCCAAGAACATTATCCTACCGGGCGAAAGTTAGACAAATACTGTTGTCAAGCTAGGGGAGGTGAATGAGCCGTGTATGAACAGTTAGGTGAATGAGCCGAAATGTGTGTATGAACAGTCATCTTTTGCATGCATGTACGTGTATCTTTGTTCGTGAAGTATTTTCTGTGTAGGTATGTATGTTCACCATGGCTGCGTTTTATATGTGTCAATGTTCTGTCGTGAACTTGTGAAAAGCCACTCCAAAGAGTGGATCTTGTTTGAATACATGAGCATGCCTGGTCGGCTCGCTCAGGCATGCTCCCCTGCTCAGGGCACGCAGAACATCAAATCTACATAAAAAAAAGAAACTGATGACGTCATTTTTAAACATTTTTTAAAACTTTTTGACAAGATACAAACAAATAATTACCTTTTCTGTATTTCTGAGCCAAAACTGGTCTAGGAACATGCCTTTTTATTTTCATTTATCAGTTTCTAATTTTGAGGTTTTCTGAAGAGCAAAATCGCTGTTCTGGACGTGGTAAATCCGAGGTCATTCACTTGACCTGGAAGGTCACCCGTTGACCTGAAACCTAAAAATCGCATACTGTTAGATTCCTCTCATGACAGGCAACATGCTTGTACTTACCGCATTGCTCTAAGTTGCTTGGTTTTGAAGTTGACAGGGGGGCCTGTCAGCCCCCCGTAGGGCGAAGGTGAAAAAAGCTCCCGTAGGGCGAGGGTTAAAGAGTTTTCGATTGCTTTTATCGTTTGTTCCAGAGATATTTGGGGTTTCTCGAGTAAAGTCCAAAAACTGGAAATCTGACCTTTGATGACCTCTGGTGACCTCAATATTGACCTGACCTAAAAAAAGACAGATATACCTTCCATGGAGCTTGTCTCGAGCTATCTAACGCCGTTTTCTGCTTGTCGCTACGTTGCGTGGTTTTCGAGATCTTAGGGGGGGGGGGGCGAATCCACCCCCCCCCCCCCACCACCACCAGGGCGTTTAATTATCAGAGGCCCTCCAGGGCGCGTGTTAAGATATGACTCTATCGTGTTGTAGAAACCCCTCGTATCACAATGTGGCGTATTTTTTCAAGAAAATTTATAATCAAACGGTATCCAAAGCTGTCTGTAAATCAAGATATAAGAAGCATCTTATTTCGTTATTTTGTAGAGATTTTGTAACTTCATCGTACATGTGCACAATCGGCATGTACGTTTTGTGTCATTTCCTCAATCCGAATTGAAGAAGATTCAGGATGTTATTTTGATTATCCCGCGCCCTGCTGGAGCTGGCAGAATCTGCCCCCACCCCTCCCTGATTTTCTCAATAACTTGAAAACAATGATAGATATCGATGTCAACCTTTCAGTACCTTATGCTGCATCAATGTACGTCTTATCACAACATTTCAATAAAAATCGTGTAGCACTTTGGGAGATAATGACGTTTTAATAACGTCATGTCATGCCATTTTTGGTGGAAAAACAATATATGTTTGACAAATTGTAGACAATCTAGTTTTGAAGCAAATGGCAAATAAAATAGTCGAAAGAAAGTAAATAACATTATATTGAAATGGCTATCGCGGAATTTCACAATTTCGAGTTTTGACTCCCAAAAGTAAAAACAATTGTTTTCGTTGTCGAAAGTTATTTGTCACAACATACAACATAATGTACTATTTTAATTAAGTTGGCCCCCTTGGCTACGAGGGTCCCTCTGATTCCATTCCCCTCTCCCCTGGGAGAAATCCTGTCTACGCCCCTGGTCCCCTGTAGGCCAGAGGGGGTCCTATGGAGGTCAGAGGTGCCCATGAAGTCCAGAAGCGGCCCTCTGGAAGCCAGAGGCAAGGTGAGAGGAGCCCTATGGAGGTCAAATGCCCTTTTCAAATAGAGGCCTCCTCTCAAATGGAGCCCCCTAAATTTCGACTTGCCCCCCTGACAACAAATCCGTGGCGCCGCTCCTGACTGTGGGTACCTAAAAGAACAAGTGCTCAAGAATAATATCGAGGCCAGGGAACAACTTCGAGAGCCGTGGGAGCTGCATTGCGTGTGCTCTCCTCCGACATGTGCCAGTAATCAGTGGTGAGTCTGAGGTGGAGGGCAGAGCTGTGCCCCAGCCGCAACGGAACCCATCTCGGACATGTGCTGTAGAGGATATAAAGATGACGGTTTGTGTTTTGAATATTCAGATAATAAACATCCACAAAATTCTGAGGAGTGTGGTGTGAACAGTAAATCAGGGAAAAGCGCTTAACCATTTGTATTTTGCACGTGAAACGCCATTCTTTCCCGTTGGCCGGCGGGCCACTATTGCCATCTGACGTCACAACATCAAGTACTTTATAAATTATCAACATTTGCATACAAATATCTCGTGAAATATTTATTTTATGCAAATTGCTGTGTATCTCGTTAATCAGCATATTTGTCTGATCATTTTGCAAATATTCACCGAACAACCTGCAACTACACCTGTTCTTAATGCGAATCGGCATATGTTCAACTGAGCGTGACATAGACAAGTCATATCGTCAGGCACACTCGAATTTAGACACCATTCGGGTGTCTAAACCGAGTGTGCCTGACGATATGACTTGCCCCATGCCACGTTCAGTTGAACAGATGCCGATTCGCATTAAGAAAAGGTGTATTCCATTGTGCTTGAACAAAAGAGCAGCAAAAGTTTCGGAACATTTCCCCGCCTATGCTGATTCTCCAAACGAACTATGTGCTAACTGTGGTAACTGTCCATATATCTTGTGTATGCCACATTCACACAATATAGTCATTAGTTGTATTACCAGCTAGGGAATATCCGCCTAGTCGGCCAACACAGTTGATTGCTAAAACATGCACTCAGATAACACAATAAAGCCGACTTTGTAACTGGATTACCTTTTGCTGGCGCCAACTGGCGGTCTGGCGTCTGTGCGCGCGCGACACAAAGCCCGGCCGCGGTTCGGCGACCCTGCACTGGCAGGTGGTGTTAATCCCAGAGGTATACAAATTTCCTAGCCATTGAGCCGCTCTGTGAACCCCCTGAATCGCACCCGAATACGAGCGTCGTGCTGGTATTGTCGCCAGACAATTGAGTTCACCGACTGTTTCATTATGTAGTGGGTAGGGTCTCCGGCGTACCGTGAGCCGTGTGCGGCGTGCGGTGTGCAGTTTGAGGTGTGCGGTGTGCGGTGTGCGGTGTGCGGTGTGCGGTGTGCGGTGTGCGGCTGGCCTGCAGTGTGTGTCTGCCTACGAACTTCGCAGAGCACAGCACGCGACGCTCCGGCAGCCCTGAGCGCTCTAGCATAAAACCTACGATTTACGGGGCTTGAGTCAATTTAAGGGACTGCCTATTCTAGGCAAGGAGATATCATCACAATATTTGTTATTGTCACTTTGGTCCACCTGCAGGGCGTAACTGGTGCGTAGCATTGCTTCATTTTTGCACAGAAGACGTCAAATCGATGTAGAAGGTACCCGAAGTTTCACGTTGCTATTGTTTTATGAGCTATTACGAAAGTGCATCAGGGGAGGCGTTAAACGCCCCTCCCCCACCAGTCAATGGCGGGTTAACCCGCACCGTGCTGGGGGGAGGGGGGGAGGGGGTAGACACCACCTAAGGTTTTTCAAGGCCATAGCGAAAAACGGCAGCGTGCAGCGCTGCCGTTTTTGGCACAGCTGTTTGGGCATCAATTACCCACATTATGTACAAATTTTGACCTCGTGTCATTTCAGGTCAGGTACCAGACCTGTTGTTCGGGATTTTAGCTAAGATACCTCCTAACTGATCTGGGATCCGAACGAGAGAGCGAGAGAGCGAGAGAGCGAGAGAGCGAGGGCGAGGCGAGGGCGAGGGCGAGGGCGAGGGCGAGGGCGAGGGCGAGGCGAGGCGAGGGCGAGGCGAGGCGAGGGCGAGGGCGAGGGCGAGGGCGAGGGCGAGGGCGAGGGCGAGGGCGAGGGCGAGGGCGAGGGCGAGGGCGAGGGCGAGGGCGAGGGCGAGGGCGAGGGCGAGGGCGAGGGCGAGGGCGAGGCGAGGGCGAGGGCGAGGGCGAGGGCGAGGGCGAGGGCGAGGGCGAGGGCGAGGGCGAGGGCGAGGGCGAGGGCGAGGGCGAGGGCGAGGCGAGGGCGAGGGCGAGGGCGAGGGCGAGGGCGAGGGCGAGGGCGAGGGCGAGGGCGAGGGCGAGGGCGAGGGCGAGGGCGAGGGCGAGGGCGAGGGCGAGGCGAGGGCGAGGGCGAGGCGAGGGCGAGGGCGAGGGCGAGGGCGAGGGCGAGGGCGAGGGCGAGGGCGAGGGCGAGGGCGAGGGCGAGGGCGAGGGCGAGGGCGAGGGCGAGGGCGAGGGCGAGGGCGAGGGCGAGGGCGAGGGCGAGGGCGAGGGCGAGGGCGAGGGCGAGGGCGAGGGCGAGGGCGAGGGCGAGGGCGAGGGCGAGG
>JAXIVJ010002182.1:0-115905 GCA_036785665.1 Chirona hameri | reverse complement strand
CACCGAAAGCGCAATTTTACCCATATTTTTCACAGATAGTCATACCAAGTATGCATTTTTATGCTGGGATTATATTTGCGTTTCTGTATTCTTTTTAAATAATAACTAAGGTCTTGCAAAAAAGGTCTCTCAAAAGTGACTGCCCCGGCCCCGCCGGGTCAACTTTGAAGTTGCCCCGGCCGCAGCCGGGGCTGCCCTATAGGATTATTCACCCATGCACAAGGCAAACAAATTAGGCGAGAACCAAACAGCATTATTTTAGTAAGGCAATAAATTAATCCCATCACTGAAATGACTAACTTTATCACCGTAAAGGACTTAAATCACCGAAACGTCACAACATATTGAGGATTTTGGGCTTCGGCCGATGGACTTCTTTAAAAATATGTAAACTGGCTCCAAGGGTTAGGTGAGGTGAGGTGAGGTGAGGTGAGGTGAGGTGAGGTGAGGTGAGGTGAGGTGAGGTGAGGTGAGGTTAGGTTAGGTTAGGTTAGGTGAGGTGAGGTGAGGTGAGGTTAAGTTAGGTTAGGATAAAAGCTTGAGAAATAAATGGTGATGCTTTAACATGGAAGTCAATGAGAAAGTGGTCATTTCGGTGATGGATTAACCCTCACCCTACGAGAGCTTTTCACCTTCGCCCTACGGGGGGGGGGGGCTGACAGGGCCCCCTGTTAACTTCCAAACCAAGCAACTTAGAGCAATGCGGTAAGAACCAGCATGTTGCCTGTCATGAGAGGAATCTAACGGTATGCGATTTTTAGGTTTCAGGTCAGGTTTCAGGATGACCTTCCAGGGCAAGTGAATGACCTCGGATTTACCACGTCCAGAACAGAGATTTTGCTCTGCAGAAAACATCAAAATTAGACATTGATAAATGTAAATACAAAGGCATGTTCCTAGACCAGTTTTGGCTCAGAAATGCAAAAAAAAAAATATTTGTTCGTATCTTGTCAAAAAAGTCCAAAAACGTTATTAAAAAAAATGACGTCATCAGTTTCTTACACTTAGAGAGCCATCACTCAGTCAAAAACAAGGCCATAGAGACTAGGTAGACCCGTCCGGGGTAGGCAGCGAAATGCGTGATGTCACGGGCACGTGACGTCACACGCCTCCTATTCAAATAGTGTTAAATCGGCCTACTTTCGCGTCCTACCATTTGCATACCTTAGGTGCCAGAGGGATCAATTGAGCACTAAATGATAGATTGAAACGCCATCTACAGCTCGCTTTTGGGACATTTTCTCCTAAATTGCAAGGGTGAGCCGCTAGACGATGTCAAAACGAGGCATGCAACCGAGCGAGGCACATGCCCATATAAGGCAATGTTTGAATTTGGGCCACGGGAAACTGTCGCTGGATGCTGTTTTTGGTTGAAGTGCGAATTTTGTATTATTTCACCTGGTTGTTGATGAAGTAAGGTGACTTGAGGATACTTTGTAGTAGTATCTATCAGGTGAAAGTATTTTTACATCTGGATTACACTTGTTTCACCTACAATTATGTTGAAGATCGTCGAGTGACGAATGCGCCACCGTAAATAAACATGGCGGCCGCGCCGGTCGAAGGCGTAATTCTTTTGGTAGACCGAGAAGTGCCACGAGACGGTCTACGAAAGGAAATACGCTTCTCCCGATTCGGCCACCCCATTGGTGGAAATCGAGCTGGAAAGTGACACCATGGGACAGGGTGGACACGTAACGGAGATAGCCATCACACCCCCTGAGTCAAAAATGAAGATATTGCTTTGAAATTTGGTATGGGTATTTTCCATACTCAGTGCTCTCACATATATTCCAGTTTTTCTAATATCTTTGAAAATTTTGATTTTGTGGGGATTAAAAAAAATAGGGGTCAAAACCCCCAAATTTTTCAAATCCGAGATCGCCATTTTAAAGAGAATGCCATTTTGTATCTTTGGTGAATTGCGTTTGCAATTTGTTTCAAAACTCTGTTTTCTACGATTTTGTAAATATTTCTATTTTTTTACCAACATAACGTCATCAAAACATCTCCCAAACTACTCAACCAATTTCAATTAAAGTTTTACAGCCTACGTCTAATTGTTGTAAACTCAACTGCCAAAAATTTCAGCAAAATGCATTGCATGTGTAAAAAGTTATTCAAGATAAACCTCAGGGGGGCCTGTCAGGCGAGGGTTAAGGCGAGAAAGGCGAGAAAGTGGTCATTTCGGTGATATATTAAGCATTTCGGTGATGGATGGGTGATGTAAAAACCCTGCCTTTTAGGAATAATAAAAGGAGTATGTAAAATTAGCAGCTGATTGATATTGCCCAATCTATAATTTTGAGGCCCGTCGCCTCAGAATTGCCTGAAACTTGACAGGTAGGTTGTCCTTGCCACGCTAAACACGAAAGACGTAAAATTATCCTGAAATACGGGCTACTTTTACAGTTATAACGTTTAAAGTTTGAATGTCTGTCAGTTGAATATACTAACTTGACGCGGAAAGCCTCCAATTCCTGCACAGTCGTTTCAAAATAAAGGAAGACAGACATTCAAAACTTAAAAAATGTATAACTCTGAAAGTAGCCCGTGTTCCAGGCTAATCTTACGTTTTTCGTGTTCAGCGTGGCAAGGAGGGCCTACCTGCCAAGTTTCAGGCGATTCTGAGGCGACGGGACTAAAAAATGTAGATCTCTAAAAACAGTATAACTCTGAAAGTATCCCGCCTTCCAAACTAATTTTACGTTTTTCGTGTTCAGCGTGGCAAGGAGGGCCTACCTGCTAAGTTTCAGGAAATTCTGAGGCTACGTGCCTCAAAATTGTAGATTGATACTACTGGGTAATATCAATCTACTGCTAATTTGACGTAGCTTAATAAAAGAGACAAATATGACGCAGCTATGTCAAATATGTACATTTATTTTGCCCTTGTATATTGCTTTCAATATTTATGCTGTTTTCACATTCGTTTTTGTTTGATGGATGTTGATGTTGGATTAGGCTATTCTCTTTTAAAATGACTTACTGAAGTGGCCCTCGACTTTTCAACACCATGACCAGGTATATCTTGTGAAAATAATGTTTGTCTGGCTAAAAATTGAAGGTTGTGGTAATACTAAATTTAAACTCATTTGATTTGGGTCTATGGTTATTTGTGGTCTTTTTCCAGCTCAGGATGATTGGTATGCCTTCACGTCTTTCACACACCAAAATATTTATAATATTGTTCAAGTTCTTCATTAAGTGTCAATTTCACCAACATATTTTAGCTCAAAATGTAATAACTTTTGCCAACTGCGTAAGGGTGCATTCTAATGCTAAATGTGTGACCTATCCAGAACTAAGCCCAATGTAAAATATGCTACACTCAATCTTGTTTTGCTCATGTTTTTATGTTAACACCTATAGATTGCCATTTTGTGGGTGTCTGAAATTGACAAAAATGTTACCCATTTGTCAGTAAGCAGTGTTGTTCTATAGTGTTTATGACCCAACTGAATATGACCCTGCACCCCTGGGTACCTACATAGTCTTTCTCAGTAATTTTGGGATAACATTTGTACTACCTATTGTTGGATTTTAAATGTTATTTTATGACAAACTTTACTAACATTTTAAAGTTTGTCCTTTTCTGTGTTCATATATTTATTAATTGTTTTGTTATGATTGTTATTGAAAAATCCTTTGGTCAAAAATCCTTTGGTTTTGCGTACCGTTTACAGTATTTAATTACTTGGGTAGGCATTCACTGGCAATGTTGGGGTTGTAATATTCATGATTGGGGTTGTAGTTTTTGAGGATGCAGTTGTAGCTACAACCCCAAAAGTATATAAAGTTCCGCATGTGACAGTCACTGCCAGACAGGACGTCGGTAATACCGGCATCCGATCACAGTCACTGGCCAGACAGGACGTCGGTAATACCGGCATCCGATCACAGTCACTGGCCAGACAGGACGTCGGTAATACCGGCATCCGATCACAGTCACTGGCCAGACAGAACGTCGGTAATGCCGGCATCCGATCACAGTCACTGGCCAGACAGAACGTCGGTAATACCGGCATCCGATCACAGTCACTGCCAGACAGGACGTCGGTAATACCGGCATCCGATCACAGTCACTGGCCAGACAGAACGTCGGTAATACCGGCATCCGATCACAGTCACTGGCCAGACAGAACGTCGGTAATACCGGCATCCGATCACAGTCACTGCCAGACAGGACGTCGGTAATACCGGCATCCGATCACAGTCACTGGCCAGACAGAACGTCGGTAATACCGGCATCCGATCACAGTCACTGGCCAGACAGGACGTCGGTAATACCGGCATCCGATCACAGTCACTGGCCAGACAGAACGTCGGTAATACCGGCATCCGATCACAGTCACTGGCCAGACAGGACGTCGGTAATGCCGGCATCCGATCACAGTCACTGGCCAGACAGGACGTCGGTAATGCCGGCTGGCTGCATCGCTCGCTATATTTACATTACCACTTCGCGGACCAAATGATCAGCACAGGTGATATTGTTCCTTGTATGAATGAGGTCGCAGATCCCTGGTCACTGGAGTGATGGACCCGCCGTCTGTACCTGGTCTGCCCTCGGCGGAGAGGACGCTGACGTTCCTCTCCGAGCCTGGTCAGTGGAGTGATAGCGATGGACCCGCCGTCTGTACCTGGTAAGCCCTCGGCGGAGAGGACGCTAACGTTCCTCTCCGAGCCTGGTCACTGGAGTGATAGCGATGGACCGGCCGTCTGTACCTGGTAAGCCCTCGGCGGAGAGGACGCTGACGTTCCTCTCTGTCAGCGCCGCCAGCAGTTTGTCATCAGCGGCCTTCTGTTTGCGCTCCTTCAGCGCCGTCTGTCGCCGATTCCGCTCCTCGAGGCGCTGCAACGGAGCCACGCAGAGGGTCGGGTCACTCAGGGGGAGATGGGTCACTAACGGGTCACTCAGGAGTCAGGGGAGATGGATCACTAACGGGTAACTCAGGGGGAGATGGATCACTAACGGGTCACTCAGGGGGATATGGATCACTAACGGGTCACTCAGGGGAGATGGATCACTAACGGGTCACTCAGGGGAGATGGATCACTAACGGGTCACTCAGGGGGAGATGGATCACTAACGGGTCACTCAGGGGAGATGGATCACTAACGGGTCACTCAGGGGAGATGGATCACTAACGGGTAACTCAGGGGGAGATGGGTCACTAACGGGTCACTCAGGAGTCAGGGGAGATGGATCACTAACGGGTAACTCAGGGGAGATGGATCACTAACGGGTCACTCAGGGGGAGATGGATCACTAACGGGTCACTCAGGGGAGATTGATCACTAACGGGTCACTCAGGGGAGATAGATCACTAACGGGTCACTCAGGGGGAGATGGATCACTAACGGGTAACTCGGGAGATGGATCACTAAAGGGTCACTCGGGGGAGATGGATCACTAACGGGTCACTCAGGGGAAGATGGATCACTAACGGGTCACTCGGTGGAGATGGATCACTAACGGGTCACTCAGGGGGACATGGATCACTAACGGGTCACTCAGGGGAAGATGGATCACTAACGGGTCACTCGGGGGAGATGGATCACTAACGGGTCACTCAGGGGAGATGGATCACTAACGGGTCACTCGGGGGAGATGGATCACTAACGGGTCACTCAGGGGAGATGGATCACTAACGGGTCACTCAGGGGGAGATGGATCACTAACGGGTCACTCAGGGGAGATGGATCACTAACGGGTCACTCAGGCGAGATGGATCACTAACGGGTCACTCAGGGGAGATGGATCACTAACGGGTCACTCAGGGGAGATGGATCACTAACGGGTCACTCAGGGGAGATGGATCACTAACGGGTAACTCAGGGGGAGATGGGTCACTAACGGGTCACTCAGGAGTCAGGGGAGATGGATCACTAACGGGTAACTCAGGGGAGATGGATCACTAACGGGTCACTCAGGGGGAGATGGATCACTAACGGGTCACTCGGGGGAGATGGATCACTAACGGGTCACTCGGGGGAGATGGATCACTAACGGGTCACTCAGGGGAGATGGATCACTAACGGGTCACTCAGGGGGAGATGGATCACTAACGGGTCACTCAGGGGGAGATGGATCACTAACGGGTCACTCGGGGGGAGATGGGTCACTAACGGGTTACTCAGGGGAGATGGATCACTAACGGATCACTCAGGGGAGATGGATCACTAACGGGTCACTCGGGGGGAGATGGGTCACTAACGGGTCACTCAGGGGGAGATGGATCACTAACGGGTCACTCAGGGGGAGATGAATCACTAACGGGTCACTCAGGGGGAGATGGATCACTAACGGGTCACTCGGGAGATGGATCACTAACGGGTCACTCGGGGGGAGATGGATCACTAACGGGTCACTCAGGGGAAGATGGATCACTAACGGGTCACTCGGGGAGATGGATCACTAACGGGTCACTCAGGGGGAGATGGATCACTAACGGGTCACTCAGGGGAGATGGATCACTAACGGGTCACTCAGGGGGAGATGGATCACTAACGGTCACTCAGGGGAGATGGATCACTAACGGGTCACTCGGGGAGATGGATCACTAACGGGTCACTCAGGGGAGATGGATCACTAACGGGTCACTCGGGGGAGATGGATCACTAACGGGTCACTCAGGGGAGATGGATCACTAACGGGTCACTCAGGGGGAGATGGATCACTAACGGGTCACTCAGGGGGAGATGGATCACTAACGGGTCACTCGGGGGAGATGGGTCACTGACGGGCCACTCAGGGGGATATGGATCACTAACGGGTCACTCAGGGGGAGATGGATCACTAACGGGTCACTCGGGGGGAGATGGATCACTACCGGGTCACTCAGGGGAGATGGATCACTAACGGGTCACTCAGGGGAAGATGGATCACTAACGGGTCACTCAGGGGAGATGGATCACTAACGGGTCACTCGGGGGAGATGGATCACTAACGGGTCACTCAGGGGAGATGGATCACTAACGGGTCACTCGGGGGAGATGGATCACTAACGGGTCACTCAGGGGAGATGGATCACTAACGGGTCACTCAGGGGGAGATTGATCACTAACGGGTCACTCAGGGGGAGATGGATCACTAACGGGTCACTCAGGGGAGATGGGTCACTAACGGGTCACTCAGGGGAGATGGATCACTAACGGGTCACTCAGGGGGAGATGGATCACTAACGGGTCACTCAGGGGAGATGGATCACTAACGGGTCACTCAGGGGAGATGGATCACTAACGGGTCACTCGGGGGGAGATGGATCACTAACGGGTCACTCAGGGGAGATGGATCACTAACGGGTCACTCGGGGAGATGGATCACTAACGGGTCACTCAGGGGAAGATGGATCACTAACGGGTCACTCGGGGGAGATGGATCACTAACGGGTCACTCAGGGGAAGATGGATCACTAACGGGTCACTCGGGGGAGATGGATCACTAACGGGTCACTCAGGGGAGATGGATCACTAACGGGTCATTCAGGGGAGATGGATCACTAACGGGTCACTCAGGGGGAGATGGATCACTAACGGGTCACTCAGGGGAGATGGATCACTAACGGGTCACTCAGGGGAGATGGATCACTAACGGGTAACTCAGGGGGAGATGGGTCACTAACGGGTCACTCAGGAGTCAGGGGAGATGGATCACTAACGGGTAACTCAGGGGAGATGGATCACTAACGGGTCACTCAGGGGGAGATGGATCACTAACGGGTCACTCGGGGGAGATGGATCACTAACGGGTCACTCGGGGGAGATGGATCACTAACGGGTCACTCAGGGGAGATGGATCACTAACGGGTCACTCAGGGGGAGATGGATCACTAACGGGTCACTCAGGGGGAGATGGATCACTAACGGGTCACTCGGGGGGAGATGGGTCACTAACGGGTTACTCAGGGGAGATGGATCACTAACGGATCACTCAGGGGAGATGGATCACTAACGGGTCACTCGGGGAGATGGGTCACTAACGGGTCACTCAGGGGGAGATGGATCACTAACGGGTCACTCAGGGGGAGATGGATCACTAACGGGTCACTCAGGGGGAGATGGATCACTAACGGGTCACTCGGGAGATGGATCACTAACGGGTCACTCGGGGGGAGATGGATCACTAACGGGTCACTCAGGGGAAGATGGATCACTAACGGGTCACTCGGGGGAGATGGATCACTAACGGGTCACTCAGGGGGAGATGGATCACTAACGGGTCACTCAGGGGAAATGGATCACTAACGGGGCACTCAGGGGAGATGGATCACTAACGGGTCACTCAGGGGAAGATGGATCACTAACGGTCACTCAGGGGAGATGGATCACTAACGGGTCACTCGGGGAGATGGATCACTAACGGGTCACTCAGGGGAGATGGATCACTAACGGGTCACTCGGGGGAGATGGATCACTAACGGGTCACTCAGGGGAGATGGATCACTAACGGGTCACTCAGGGGGAGATGGATCACTAACGGGTCACTCAGGGGGAGATGGATCACTAACGGGTCACTCGGGGGAGATGGGTCACTGACGGGCCACTCAGGGGGATATGGATCACTAACGGGTCACTCAGGGGTAGATGGATCACTAACGGGTCACTCGGGGGGAGATGGATCACTACCGGGTCACTCAGGGGAGATGGATCACTAACGGGTCACTCAGGGGAAGATGGATCACTAACGGGTCACTCAGGGGAGATGGATCACTAACGGGTCACTCGGGGGAGATGGATCACTAACGGGTCACTCAGGGGGAGATGGATCACTAACGGGTCACTCGGGGGAGATGGATCACTAACGGGTCACTCAGGGGAGATGGATCACTAACGGGTCACTCAGGGGGAGATTGATCACTAACGGGTCACTCAGGGGGAGATGGATCACTAACGGGTCACTCGGGGAGATGGGTCACTAACGGGTCACTCAGGGGGAGATGGATCACTAACGGGTCACTCAGGGGGAGATGGATCACTAACGGGTCACTAAGGGGAGATGGATCACTAACGGGTCACTCAGGGGAGATGGATCACTAACGGGTCACTCGGGGGAGATGGATCACTAACGGGTCACTCAGGGGAGATGGATCACTAACGGGTCACTCGGGGAGATGGATCACTAACGGGTCACTCAGGGGAAGATGGATCACTAACGGGTCACTCGGGGGAGATGGATCACTAACGGGTCACTCAGGGGAAGATGGATCACTAACGGGTCACTCGGGGGAGATGGATCACTAACGGGTCACTCAGGGGGAGATGGATCACTACTAGGCACAACAGAGTCGTGCAGCGCGAGGGGCGACTGGTCACTCAGCACGTCATGGAACCGAGGTAAAATGGACTCTGTGTCACGGCGGCGTCCGCCGTTCATTGCGGTTCGTGGAACCGAGTGAACGGACCGCAACCTCGTATCATGTTCGCCGAAGTAATCCTAAATGATCTCGAAGATTATCGGCCGGCGTTATCGCCGCTTATCTTCCAGAGTCTCAGAGTATCACCGGGCCTATCACTGGACAGAGTAGCTCAGAGTATGTCTCAGAGTATCACCGGACCTATCACTGGACACTGGACAAAGTATCTCAGAGTATCACTGGACCTATCACTGGACACTGGACAGAGTATCTCAGTGTCTCAGAGTATCACCGGACCTATCACTGGACACTGGACAAAGTATCTCAGAGTATGTCTCAGAGTATCACCGGACCTATCACTGGACACTGGACAAAGTATCTCAGAGTATCACTGGACCTATCACTGGACACTGGACAGAGTATCTCAGAGTGTCTCAGAGTATCACTGGACCTATCACTGGACACTGGACAGAGTATCTCAGAGTATGTCTCAGAGTATCACTGGACCTATCACTGGACACTGGACAGAGTATGTCTCAGAGTATCACCGGACCTATCACTGGACACTGGACAGAGTATCTCAGAGTATGTCTCAGAGTATCACCGGACCTATCACTGGACACTGGACAGAGTATGTCTCAGAGTATGTCTCAGAGTATCACCGGACCTATCACTGGACACTGGACAGAGTATCTCAGAGATGTCTCAGAGTATCACTGGACCTATCACTGAACACTGGACAGAGTATCTCAGAGATGTCTCAGAGTATCACCGGACCTATCACTGGACACTGGACAGAGTATCTCAGAGTATGTCTCAGAGTATCACCGGACCTATCACTGGACACTGGACAGAGTATGTCTCAGAGTATCACCGGACCTATCACTGGACACTGGACAAAGTATCTCAGAATCACTGGACCAATCACTGGACCTATCACTGGACACTGGACAGAGTATCTCAGAGTATGTCTCAGAGTATCACCGGACCTATCACTGGACACTGGACAGAGTATATCAGAGTATCACCGGACCTATCACGGGACACTGGACAGAGTATCTCAGAGTATGTCTCAGAGTATCACCGGACCTATCACTGGACACTGGACAGAGTATATCAGAGTATCACCGGACCTATCACGGGACACTGGACAGAGTATCTCAGAGATGTCTCGGAGTATCACCGGACCTATCACTGGACACTGGACAGAGTATATCAGAGTATCACCGGACCTATCACGGGACACTGGACAGAGTATCTCAGAGATGTCTCATAGTATCACTGGACCTATCACTGGACACTGGACAGAGTATCTCAGAGATGTCTATTTCCTAGTTTTCTCTTGAATATCTAACGTTGAATACATACAATAAAAAGCCACCGTTCGGTTAAGTCGAAAATAGGCCTATTTTAGCTGAACTTCAACGTCGTGTAGCAGGGCCCGGGAACAGGGGGGAGGGGGGCTTGCCCCCCAACTTCGGGACCGGGGGCGGCGCCCCCCAACTTTGGTGTGGCTTATCTTAACGTTCCGTAAAAAGAGCTTATTTTTCATATAAAACATCGAAAGTGTGAGTTTGTTTTGCAAAATTCTGCAAACATTACACTTCTACTAGGTTCTGTATAAGCAACCTGATTCGAGGAAAAAAAACAGGGGCGTCGCCACTAGCCAGGGACGTGGCTAATCAAAATTGGTGTGTGCGCGCACGCGCACACGCACACGCGCACACGCGCACGCGCGCACGCGCACACGCACACGCGCACGCGCGCACACGCGCACGCGCGCACACGCGCACGCACACGCGCGCACGCGCGCACGCGCGCACGCGCGCACGCGCACACGCGCACACGCGCACACGCACGCGCACGCGCACGCGCACGCGCACACGCACACGCACACGCACACGCACACGCACACGCGCACACACACACACACACACACACACACACACACACACACACACACACACACACACACACACACACACACACACACACACACACACACACTTTGAAATGGGTCCCGGGCCTCTGTCGTGTAGATAACAAGGTACATTAGTCATTTAAAACATGAAACACGTTCGCCTCAAGCTCGTGTAGCTAAGGAATTTCACTCTCTCCAAGAGATGCAAATTTTCGGCAAATTAAGTCCACTTCTTAACATGGAAGATATTGTTTTAAAAAAAGCATCTTAACTCAGTCATCTGGAAGTCCAATGACCAATCGTTAGTGAATAAAGCATCCGGTATTCGGAGAGTCTGCTGCATATCAGATTAGTAGCATCGAGCTACATTGGGATAAGCCTACAGGTCGACTTGACCGAAAACAGGCCCCCCTACGCTGTCCCCTCCCCTGGCCACCCGTCCGCCGGCCGCCCCGCCGCCTCCGTGGCCGGCGGCGGTACGCGGGGGTCCGCAGGGGGAGGAAGGGGAGCCGGTAGCCGGCGCGGCGGCCCGGCAGTGTGAGTCGGACACGGAAGGATACTGCTGCTCGTCCCTCGCGTTCGTGCAGTGTCTACGGTGTTCGTTTAGAGCGCCGGCCATGGCTGAGGCTCCGTACTGGCGCGCGTCACCGGCGCCGCGGCAGTTCGTGCAGGTCGGACCGCCGCCGGCCGAGTCGGACGACGACAGCTCAGGGTGGGAGATGGCCCTCTCCGGGCAGTACGGCTCCGGCTCAGACTCCGGCCGCGGGGACTCGGACCAGTTGCCACCGTACGGTGAGTTCAGCTCCAGCCTCACGGGGAGTCCTCCCCGTCACGGCCGCATGGTATTCACGAGGGCGAAGGACGCAGGGAGACGCGGCACTGGGTCAGTCGGTGACCGAGTCCAGCTCCAGCCGGGAAGTCCTGCCCGTCCTCCCCGTCACGGCCGCATGGTATCAGGTATGCACGAGGGCGAAGGACGCAGGGAGACGCGGCACTGGGTCAGTCGGTGACCGAGTCCAGATCCAGCCGGGGATCTGGACTCGGTCACGTCATGGAACCGACTCGGTTCCATGACGTGCTGAGTGACCAGTCGCCCCTCGCGCTGCACGACTCTGTTGTGCCTAGTAGTGATCCATCTCCCCCTGAGTGACCCGTTAGTGATCCATGCCCGTCCTCCCCGTCACGGCCGCATGGTATCAGGTATGCACGAGGGCGAAGGACGCAGGGAAACGCGGCACTGGGTCAGTCGGTGACCGATCAGCCGAGATCATCCCAGGCTGACCGGGCGCCATCAGCTCTCTGGTCGACGGCACGGCCGCTCAGGTAGCCGCCGATGCCGAAACGGACACTAAATTGCTGCGTGTTCTGCCACTTTGATGTAACAAGGGAGGAAAGGAACCGTTTTCATTCGATGATAGAGTAGTCATGAACCGTGCATTTGCAAAAGTACATCAGCAATTCAATCTGCTGTCGAAGTTCAAACTTCCTGCATTATTACGAATCCATGAACTTCGAAATTTGCAACATGACTTCTTAATATATTCGAGCATCGGACTACGGTGATTCCGGTAAGTTCGGTAATCAGAAGCATCGCTATCGAGATCAATGTATGTGCATCCTCGCATATGTGATATTCCGCCATGTAACACTAAACACGTCCCGTTTGTCATCGTCCAAACTGGTGAAAATGGCGGAGTGCCCTGTCCGGGGACAAAGAACGGTCGGGTAAGGTTCAGGAGCCACCCCCGCCACCCGCCTCGGGCCCCGGTACCCCTCTCCTCCGACAGTGGACCCGTCCGGCGGTCCGGCTCCCCTCCGCCCGCGCCTTCCTCCCGCGGCGGGGGTCGGGAGAGGGGGTCATTAAATCCCAGACCAACCCTTCACCGGCGGTCTCACGCGGATGTTTACTGGCACCGAGCGGCCACGTATATCTCGGCCTTTGAACAGTATGGGCAGCTGGTCGCGACACTTTGGCCGCGTTCGGTCTGTCGTCAGTGCGTTTGTCAGCCGGAAGGTGTGACGTCACGCCAGCTGACGGAGCGTTCGATGTGTGCAATCAGCTGATGCGAGTGTCTACAGAAATGGCGCAGCAAAGACAAGCTTATACATACAAAGTAATGCAATTCATCTGGAAATCGCCGATAATTTCAGTTAAAATGTGTTTATTACAACTTTTCAGGCCATTTCATAATCGAATACTGAAAAATTGTATGCATTTTCATGAGAAATTCAAACAATTTCGCGATTTAGTTTTTTTCGCAAATTTAGCCGACGTGACCTGCCGATTCAAGTCCTTGTACAGGTCACGATCAGAGGCACGGAGCGCTGCGCTCCGCCGAGTCATCCGGTCTTTAGTGGCTTCTGTCACTGGGGGCGCTGTTGGGTTGCGCACCGTTTTGCGTCTGACAGGGGCTAAGCTGTCTATAATAGGGAGTGTCACCGCTAGAAAATAGTCCCACTGCTCTTCAGGATCGACACTGTTGTACACATCGCTTCAGTCCACGTTTTGTAGGATGCAATTCAGCTCTGTCACGTCCAGTTTCCGCCAGCTCCTACCCGTCAGTGAGCACTGCACAGGTCGGTAGTCGGGAAGCGACATCAGAGCACGTGACCAGTCATGTGGGCTATAGTCGCAGTACAGCGTGCCGGCTCGCTCAACACCACGGTTTGTACAGATCACATCAATGGTGGAGCGAGATGACCGGAATGTGGGACCACTGATGTGCTGCTGCATGGAGTATGCTGTGAGAACCTCCCTGAATCTAGTGGCCGCGGTGCCGTCGTTGCTGTTGGTGTTGATGTTGATGTCACCGCATATAATGATCGGTCCACTGTGGCGGGTGACGATGTGCTGGAGTTGCTGCTCCAGTTCGTCGATGTCCGCGGTGACTCGGGACTGTGTCTGAACTGGTGGTCGGTAGAGCGAACACACCATCACTTTTTGCGAGCCGGCACGGATTTGGACCCACAGCGACTCCAGTTTGGAGCCTGCCGTGACCGGATCAGGTCCGTCCACCGCAGTCACCTCAAGTGACTCCTTTGCTAGCACAGCAACGCCACCATGCCCTCTACCGTCAGCCCTGTCCCTCCGCAGCAGCTGGTAGCCGGGTATTGGTATGAGTCTGCTGTGTGTTGATGGTTTGAGCCAGGTCTCACACAGCACTACCACATCATAGCCGTGCTGTGCGATGTCGTGTCGCAGTTCAAGCAGCTTGGGCTTCACTGACTGCACGTTCAACTGAGCCAGGTACAGCTGATCCGACCGTGCGGCGACCTTCCAGATTCGTCCGCCCCTGGACCCGCGCCGCCGGCTGCGCACCCCTCGCCGGGTGGGCCTGGGCGCGCCCCTGTCGGCGGCGGGCGGCCGGTCAGGCCCGGCCGTGGCCTCAGGCGGGGACGCCGGCTGCGTGTGAGCCGGGAATTCCACAGCAGCGGGGCGGGGTCGGGGCTGTGGGGTGACCGACACCCGCTCGACCAGCTGATCGTGGTGATCCGGTGCACCTGTACTCCCTGTGTGGGTGCGGCGCGTACAAGGCCCGGGGCCGGCACCGCAGCGAGCGCCAGCAGGCGGACAACCGCCAGTATCGTCAGGTAGTGCAGCAGTTCGGGATGCATTCCGGATGCAGCGATGTTTGCTCCTTCAAGTCACACACTCAGTCACACAGCTCACTCAGCACTCAGGCGTCTCTCTCGCTCAACACTCAGTCGTCTCTCTCGCTCAACACTCAGTCGTCTATCTCGCTCAACACTCAGTCGTCTCTCTCGCTCAGCACTCAGTCGTCACTCTCGCTCAACACTCAGTCGTCACTCTCAATCGGATGAGGTCACAGGCACGCAGCCGGCTGACCCTGTGCAGTACACGGGAGCCGGCGGGAAGCTGGGCAGGAGCGGTCCCCGCGCACGTCCGGCCTCGAGCGCCGCGCAGCGGAGACTGGGCAACAGGGTTCAGACTTGTTGACCCGGTTCAGACCTGTTGACCCGGGTACTGACCTGCTGACCCGGTTCCAGACCCGTTGACCCGGGTTCAGACTTGTTGACCCGTGTACTGACCTACTGACCCGGGTTCAGACCTGCTGACCCGGTACTGACCTCCTGACCCGGGTTCAGACTTGTTGACCCGGGTTCAGACCTGTTGACCCGGGTACTGACCTGCTGACCCGGTTCCAGACCCGTTGGCCCGGGTTCAGACTTGTTGACCCGTTTACTGACCTACTGACCCGGGTTCAGACCTGCTGACCCGGTACTGACCTGCTGACCCGGGTTCAGACCTGCTGACCCGGGCACTGACCTGCTGACCCGGGTACTGACCTGTTACCCGGTTCGGACCTGCTGACCCGGGTTCAGTCCTGCTGACCCGGCACTGACCTGCTGACCCGGGTACTGACTTGCTGACCCGGGTACTGACCTGCTGACCCGAGTACTGACCTGCTGACCCGGGTACTGACCTGTTGACCCGGTTCAGACCTGCTGACCCGGGTACTGAACTGTTGACCCGGTTCAGACCTGCTGACCCGGGTACTGACCTGCTGACCCGGGTACTGACCTGTTGACCCGGGTACTGACCTGCTGACCCGGATACTGACTTGCTGACCCGGGTACTGACCTGCTGACCCGGGTACTGACCTGCTGACCCGGGTACTGACCTTCTGACCCGGCACTGACCTGTTGACCCGGTTCAGATCTGCTGACCCGGTTCAGACCTGCTGACCCGGGTAATGACCTGCTGACCCGGGTAATGACCTGCTGACCCGGGTACTGACCTACTGACCCGGGTACTGACCTGCTGACCCGGGCACTGACCTGCTGACCCGGCACTGACCTGTTGACCCGGTTCAGACCTGTTGACCCGGGTACTGACCTGCTGACCCGGGTACTGACCTGCTGACCCAGGTACTGACCTGCTGACCCGGGTACTGACCTGCTGACCCGGGTTCAGACCTGCTGACCCGGGTACTGACCTGCTGACCCGGGTACTGACCTGCTGACCCGGTACTGACCTGCTGACCCGGGTACTGACCTGCTGACCCGGGTACTGACCTGCTGACCCAGGTACTGACCTGCTGACCCGGGTACTGACCTGCTGACCCGGGTTCAGACCTGCTGACCCGGGTACTGACCTGTTGACCCGGGTACTGACCTGCTGACCCGGATACTGACTTGCTGACCCGGGTACTGACCTGCTGACCCGGGTACTGACCTGCTGACCCGGGTACTGACCTTCTGACCCGGCACTGACCTGTTGACCCGGTTCAGATCTGCTGACCCGGTTCAGACCTGCTGACCCGGGTAATGACCTGCTGACCCGGGTAATGACCTGCTGACCCGGGTACTGACCTACTGACCCGGGTACTGACCTGCTGACCCGGGCACTGACCTGCTGACCCGGCACTGACCTGTTGACCCGGTTCAGACCTGTTGACCCGGGTACTGACCTGCTGACCCGGGTACTGACCTGCTGACCCAGGTACTGACCTGCTGACCCGGGTACTGACCTGCTGACCCGGGTTCAGACCTGCTGACCCGGGTACTGACCTGCTGACCCGGGTACTGACCTGCTGACCCGGGTACTGACCTGCTGACCCGGGTACTGACCTGCTGACCCGGGTACTGACCTGCTGACCCAGGTACTGACCTGCTGACCCGGGTACTGACCTGCTGACCCGGGTTCAGACCTGCTGACCCGGGTACTGACCTGCTGACCCGGGTACTGACCTGCTGACCCGGGTACTGACCTGCTGACCCGGGTACTGACCTGCTGACCCGGGTACTGACCTGCTGACCCGGGTACTGACCTGCTGACCCGGGTACTGACCTGCTGACCCGGGTACTGACCTGCTGACCCGGGTTCAGACCTGCTGACCCGGGTCCAGACCTGCTGACCCGGGTACTGACCTGCTGACCCGGGCACTGACCTGTTGACCCGGCACTGACCTGCTGACCCGGGTACTGACCTGTTGACCCGGGTACTGACCTGCTGACCCGGGTTCAGACCTGCTGACCCGGGTTCAGACCTGTTGACCCGGGTGCTGACCTGCTGACCCGGGTACTGACCTGCTGACCCGGGTACTGACCTGCTGACCCGAGTTCAGACCCGTTGACCCGGGTTCAGACTTGTTGACCCGGGTTCAGACCTGTTGACCCGGGTTCAGACCTGCTGACCCGGCACTGACCTGCTGACCCGGGTTCAAACCTGCTGACCCGGGTACTGACCTGTTGACCCGGGTACTGACCTGCTGACCCGGGTTCAGACCTGCTGACCCGGGCACTGACCTCCTGACCCGGGTACTGACCTGCTGACCCAGGTACTGACCTGCTGACCCGGGTACTGACCTGCTGACCCGGGTTCAGACCTGCTGACCCGGGTACTGACCTGCTGACCCGGGTACTGACCTGCTGACCCGGGTACTGACCTGCTGACCCGGGTACTGACCTGCTGACCCGGGTTCAGACCTGCTGACCCGGGTCCAGACCTGCTGACCCGGGTACTGACCTGCTGACCCGGGTACTGACCTGTTGACCCGGGTACTGACCTGCTGACCCGGATACTGACTTGCTGACCCGGGTACTGACCTGCTGACCCGGGTACTGACCTGCTGACCCGGGTACTGACCTGCTGACCCGGCACTGACCTGTTGACCCGGTTCAGATCTGCTGACCCGGTTCAGACCTGCTGACCCGGGTAATGACCTGCTGACCCGGGTAATGACCTGCTGACCCGGGTACTGACCTACTGACCCGGGTACTGACCTGCTGACCCGGGCACTGACCTGCTGACCCGGCACTGACCTGTTGACCCGGTTCAGACCTGTTGACCCGGGTACTGACCTGCTGACCCGGGTACTGACCTGCTGACCCAGGTACTGACCTGCTGACCCGGGTACTGACCTGCTGACCCGGGTACTGACCTGCTGACCCGGGTTCAGACCTGCTGACCCGGGTACTGACCTGCTGACCCGGGTACTGACCTGCTGACCCGGGTACTGACCTGCTGACCCGGGTACTGACCTGCTGACCCGGGTACTGACCTGCTGACCCAGGTACTGACCTGCTGACCCGGGTACTGACCTGCTGACCCGGGTTCAGACCTGCTGACCCGGGTACTGACCTGCTGACCCGGGTACTGACCTGCTGACCCGGGTACTGACCTGCTGACCCGGGTACTGACCTGCTGACCCGGGTACTGACCTGCTGACCCGGGTACTGACCTGCTGACCCGGGTACTGACCTGCTGACCCGGGTACTGACCTGCTGACCCGGGTTCAGACCTGCTGACCCGGGTCCAGACCTGCTGACCCGGGTACTGACCTGCTGACCCGGGCACTGACCTGTTGACCCGGCACTGACCTGCTGACCCGGGTACTGACCTGTTGACCCGGGTACTGACCTGCTGACCCGGGTTCAGACCTGCTGACCCGGGTCCAGACCTGCTGACCCGGGTACTGACCTGCTGACCCGGGCACTGACCTGTTGACCAGGCACTGACCTGCTGACCCGGGTACTGACCTGTTGACCCGGGTACTGACCTGCTGACCCGGGTTCAGACCTGCTGACCCGGGTTCAGACCTGTTGACCCGGGTGCTGACCTGCTGACCCGGGTGCTGACCTGCTGACCCGGGTACTGACCTGCTGACCCGGGTACTGACCTGCTGACCCGAGTTCAGACCCGTTGACCCGGGTTCAGACTTGTTGACCCGGGTTCAGACCTGTTGACCCGGGTTCAGACCTGCTGACCCGGCACTGACCTGCTGACCCGGGTTCAAACCTGCTGACCCGGGTACTGACCTGTTGACCCGGGTACTGACCTGCTGACCCGGGTTCAGACCTGCTGACCCGGGCACTGACCTCCTGACCCGGGTACTGACCTGCTGACCCGGGTACTGTCCTCCTGACCCGGGTACTGACCTCCTGACCCGGGCACTGACCTGCTGTGCCGTCGCCGCGTGATGGAGCCGCACCAGCTCTGTGTGAGTGGAGTCGACGGTCAGTCCGCGGTCACACCAGGTCAGCGCCTCGGCGGAGCGGCCCAGTTTGGAGCAGCACTGCACGCCGCGCAGAATAGCCTTCATGTGGCTCGGCGTCACACGCACAGCCCGCTCACAGTCCCGCAGTGACGACCTGGCGGGCGGCTCACCATCAGGCGGGAGACCGGCGGGAGACGGGCGGGCTGTGTCGCTCGGACAGGACATAGACCGACCTGGCGGGCGACTCACCATCAGGCGGGAGACAGGCGGGAGACAGGCGGGAGACAGGCGGGAGACAGACGGGAGACAGGCGGGAGACAGGCGGGAGACAGGGGGAGACAGGCGGGAGACAGGGGAGACAGGCGGGAGACAGGCGGGCTGTGTCGCTCGGACAGGACATAGACCGCATGATGGCTACGTGGTGCATGACTGAAGTTAAGCAGACTGAATTGACATTCTCTCCCGGTCTTGAGCCATGAGGATGTGTCCTTTTCCTCAGTGACGTCATTAGCCTTAGTAACTGAGAGCCCCAAAAGCCTAAATCATCCTCGTAAGAACCGAGTGTGACCGGCCTGACCTGTAGTTTCCCAGGTGGAAGTTAGCTGCCGCCCGGTTTGTCCTAAACCATCCTCGTAAGAACCGAGTGTGACCGGCCTGACCTGTAGTTGCCCGGGTGGAAGTTAGCTGCCGCCCGGTTTGTCCTAAATCATCCCCGTAAGAACAGAGTGTGACCGGCCTGACCTGTAGTTGCCCAGGTAGAAGTTAGCTGCCGCCCGGTTTGTCCTAAATCATCCCCGTAAGAACAGAGTGTGACCGGCCTGACCTGTAGTTGCCCGGGTGGAAGTTAGCTGCCGCCCGGTTTGTCCTAAATCATCCCCGTAAGAACAGAGTGTGACCGGCCTGACCTGTAGTTGCCCGGGTGGAAGTTAGCTGCCGCCCGGTTTGTCCTAAATCATCCCCGGAAGAACAGAGTGTGACCGGCCTGACCTGTAGTTGCCCGGGTGGAAGTTAGCTGCCGCCCGGTTTGTCCTAAATCATCCCCGTAAGAACAGAGTGTGACCGGCCTGACCTGTAGTTTCCCAGGTAGAAGTTAGCTGCCGCCCGGTTTGTCCTAAATCATCCCCGTAAGAACAGAGTGTGACCGGCCTGACCTGTAGTTGCCCAGGTGGAAGTGGGCTGCCGCCCGGTTTGTTAGCAGCAGCGTGATGAGCTCCGTGTTGGGATGCCGCTTCCGCAGACCCTCCGTGTAGTTGAGCACCGCGTGCTTGTACTTCTTCACCTTGAAGCACAGGTTGCCGTCCTCCTTGAATGTGGACGCCAGTTCTGAGGAGACGACATGCGAAATGGTGGCATGATGTCGGGAAACACAAGGTCGGGAGAGAATGACTGCAGAGCGAAATACGGACAACTTCTGAAGGGTTGGCTTGAACATGGAAAGATGAAGATAATGAAAAAGAAGTGGCCGCTATGGTATTGTTCAACTCAGAATAAGCACCATATTGCCACATGAACGGGTATCTGATTGCACTTTACCAACTTACTTTCAATCTTGGAGCGGCATTCAGACGGCAACCAAAACGGAATTCAAACGAATCGCTCGGCAAACACGAATCGCTCGGCAAACACGAAAAGCAATCAAACTGAAGCTGCCAGAAGTATCATCACCGCTGCACATTGGCAAGGAAGTGGTGAATTTTCAGTGTCCATCATTCTCTGTCAAATCCTCTTCCATAACTGGCTTTTATCCAGCCACCCTGTCCGGTTTGGACGGGCCAACGGTCTCCAATATTATTCGATCATTATTGAGTGTCACCTTTACCGGGATATAACTAAAATACGGGAAATAATTACTGACCAGATGTTCTTTTTTCGCATTAAATTGTCAATTTCATGACACCAACAACTTTCCAAATACCTTGTATCTACTACCACTGTTCTAATAAATGAATTGGCTTTAATACGTGCTACCACCGCTTGTTTCCGCCAATCGCTCATATATAGCGTTTATATATAGCGTTTCTATATAGCGTTTAGAGACGGTGGGTGCCTCCATACATGGTATGCAGTGGCGGAGCCAGGGATGGCTTTTCAGTTGCCAGGCCAGACATCCACCGCTGCAACACTAGCCATACCCAACAACAATGCCTTGAAACGGTCCACGTTTGGAGCACTCCATGTGCAGCCCCTCCCCAGGGTGACCCCCCCCCCCCGATACGTCATCCAGCGGGCTGTTTCACCACGTGCCGCAGTGTGACAGAGGCCGGGCCAACGCGGACGGACCGGCGCGCCAAGCCAACGATGATGTCCGAGTTACTCAGCGCCACGTCCACCGCCGACGGCAACCCAGAGCGACGTCCTAGCGGCCAGTACGGCTGAGCCCCGACCCGCCACACAGGCAGACACACGTCCGCCGCATGCCAGACATGGCGCGCGACTCCGTTCACGGCCTGCCTCGCACTGTGTACGCCCCCGTGCACGAGCGACAACACAGTGAGCGACAACACAGTGAGCACAGCACTGTGCGCGCTGTGTGGGACTCTGAGCGTGGTGCACCAGCTTCTGTGCCGGGAGACATGTTTGTCGTGTCAGCGCTGTTTCGCTGGAGGGCCGGCCCCCGTCGTCCCTACGCTCAGCCTCCGGAATCCACACGTGAGTTGACCTCGCGCTGAGCACCTTCAGCTGAGGCCGGGGTAGGCGAGGGGGAGGGGGCACGTGGCACCGGCAACAGGACTAATCACGTGGTCAAACAGTTTGGCGGTGATACCTGGCGACAAATAGCTGATAAGCCTGGTGCGCTTCGGGATAACACAACATCAGTGTTAGAACATGGTGACACGTTCATTTCCAATATTATATTTTACACAAAGCACTATCGATGATTTGAAGTATATTTCCTTGGACCTTTTCATTAAGCGGTAATTACGCGATATGGACATAACTCGGCGTTGGCCATGGAAAATGGCCGCCATATAGCCATGACTGGTGTGGCTCCCATCATATGGTCCCCAATCATCATCATCCTCATCATCATCATCATCGACATGCAAAGGTTACGTGAAGCGGCTCAGGTGTAATGGCCAGCGGATACTCCCCGAGACCGAGAGATCTCGGGTTCGAATCCTCCCCGCTCCTCGGTCGCAACCCTGAGCTTCGATAGGAAACTCATAGTATCACTAATTGAGCTTTTACGACTAATATCTTGCGCCAAAACAAAAACAAAAACGTGATACAACAATATCTTCTGCCCCTGTACATATTTTCTGACAATATATTCCGCTATTGTCCTCCCCTGTAGTTTAGTAAGAAGAGCCCTGGACATCTGACCTCACCCGGTGTGGCAAGCCGAGTTCGAGTCGCTTCGGCGATCGATATTAGTAGAGGTAGGGGTAGACATTTTTGTTCCGAATATTGGTCCTTCTCCCTTTTTTATGTAATATGATCAAATTCTGTGGGGAAAAATCGGGGAAAAAATCCTGCGAAACCCATCAGTATCGATATTTTTCCGTTTTAACGTTATAAGCTCCCCATGGATTTGGCCAAAATTCATATCTCAGTTTTGGTGCTAGGGAGCTAATTTTTGGTTTATTGAAAACGCAGACCCCAAATTTGGTCTTAAAAAAATGTGTTTCTTTTTTTAATATACAAAAAAAATAAAGCCATATGTTTGGGAGATATATCGTGCTCAAATCTGTTTGGTGGAGAAATTGGGTAATTACCCAACTTAATTGTGTTTAGATCCTTATCGTCGATTCAGTGGGGGGGTAGGTATCTTCAAATTGGCCATATATGGCTTTGTTTGGGAGATATAACAATTTCATTACATCTAATTAAGCTAATTAGTTTAATTAGGTGGTGCTGATGAATTTCGAATTAATCAATTATTTTTCTTTCTTTTTTTGTGCGAGGTATGATCAAATGACAGCGAAAAAAAACATGGAATTCGCCATGCACGAGCACAATTGTAAAAGCTGACTCCATACCCCCGACCTCTACTATTAGCCCCCTGACTGGGATGACTTGCGGCCCGTGGCAGCGGTCGCACTCATGCCCGGTATCCACCGCCACCGGTCAACAACGGGCAGGACAGGGAAGGTGAGGAAAGTTTGTGATTGGCGATTTCTCCAAAAGTTGGAATGTCACTAGGTCTGGCAGCAACGACACTAAATGGCAACAACGAAAAAGCCCTGTCCAGCGGCCAGTGAGCCGGCTCTGGCTTTGGCTGCGGCGCGGTAACCCGTCGGATAACGCGGAATTGGCCATGGTCAGCCTTCTTCCCGACTCTGGCTTTGAGCTACTCCGTTTCAGTGGAACTGGCCATGCGGAAAATAGCTCGGACGGTCGGCGGGTCGGCGCGGTCCCCTCCGCCTCCCCATCAATAACACCCCGAAATGCGTCCCCGCTCCCCTCCGCCGTCTTGTGTAAACACCTCGGGCGGCTGGCCCGGCACCCGCTGACCACATCAGATCAGAACAGAACAAGACATATTCGACACTGCTAGACTTTGTCCCTTCTTGGCCTTTTCTGACCGTTTGACATATTTTCACCCCATTCGCGCCAGAAAGGTCGCCGATATGTCCCGGTCCCCACCGCAACAGGATAGGAAAGGCAAATAGCCAGCTGACTACGGCCCTTTTATAACCTTTCTTGACCGTTGTTGGCCTGTCTGTTGTTGACCGGTGGCGGTGAACACCGGGCTTCAAGGTCGGTTGACGTCAGAGGGTGGGGGAGGAGAGTGGCAGGTATGTTGGGCTCGTAAAACTTTCGTGTCTAAATTCTGCCGGCTATCCGGAATTGCGCGATATGATAGCAGGACCCGTGTTAGCCCGTGTTAGCCCGTGTTAGCCCGTGTTAACATCCCTAAAGTACGTGTGAAGCCGAAGTTCATTTATTCCAGACGTCTTCATAGGATGAATGTCTTAGATTTTCATTTTGATATATGTCGCACTGACTGGAGCCCTGTGTTCTCGCGCGCGGGAGTTGCCGATCAGTGGACTGCCTTCACCGATCTGTTTCTGCATTTACTTGACTTTCATGCTCCTTCACAGCGCATCAAGCTGTACAACCCTTCGGCACCCCCTGTCTCGGACGCCACCTTGCGGCTGATGGCTCAGCGCCGCGAACTTCTTGCCCGAAGTGGTGGGACCCCAGCCTTTCTCGCTCTCGACAAGATGGCCAAATATGCCATTAGAAATGATGTGAGAAATGATATTGCCCGGCGGGTGACTGAGCAGGGTTCTACCACCATCTTTCAGAACACTCGCCAAATTATTGAGGGCAAGAAGTCCGCGCAGAGAGCTGCGCCTGAGGCCACACCCGACGAGCTAAACGAGTACTTCGTCGGGGTGGGGCCTCGTGTCGCGGGTGAGGTTCGAGACAGGGGGAAGCCCCTTCATCTTCCTTGTAGACTTCCGAGGGTTGGCGCCTGCGCTTTCACTCTGAAGCCTGTCTCTTTTGACTTTCTCCCTTCTGTCCTCTTTTCTATGAAAAATTCAGGAGCCTGTGGTTCTGACGGCATCTGCACCCGGATTTTGAAACTTTGTTTCGACGTCATTGGCCATGTCTTCCTTCATATCATCAACACCTGTCTCACAACCTGTGAATATCCCTCGTCCTGGAAACACTCTATCGTGCATCCTATTCACAAATCCGGCAGTCTTTCCGAAACATCAAACTTCCGTCCCATCTCCATCGTCCCAGCCTTTCCAAAACTTATAGAGAGAGAGTTGTTCAGCGACAACTGTACTCTTACATGGCCAACAATCACCTTTTTTCCTCATCCCAGCACGGTTTTCGTTCAAATCACTCCACAGAAACCGCGCTTCTTACCGTATCCGATCATATACTTTCCGCCACCGACCGCCAGGACATCACTCTCCTCTGTCTACTTAACCTGTCAAAATGCTTTGACGTGATCGACCACGCAAAGCTCCTTTCCATACTTCAAACCTATTCTATCGATCCTACCTGGTTTTCCTCTTATCTCACTGGCCATACTCAATCTGTTTGTACAGCTGACGGGCGTGGGAACCGCCACCTTTCCCGATCCCTACCAAATCCTATCGGTGTTTTCCAAGGATCCTCACTCGGCCCACTCCTATTCCAGATTGTTGCCAATGACTTATCCCTCTTTGCCCCTGAGGCGCACGTGGTGCAATACGCTGACGATACCCAAATTCTGGTCTCAGGCAAAAAAGAATCCCTCCCTCAGCTCATTGCTACCATGGAACAGGCTTTATCATCTCTCGACACCTGGTTCCATTCCCATGGTTTGAAAGTAAATACCGGGAAAACAGAGCTCATTGTCTGTGGTTCCCGTCAAAATTGTCGTGGCATGACCACGACCACTATTCGGTTCCCTGAGGATAGTGCGTGAGAGCCCCACGGTGAGGAATCTTGGCGTACTGTTCGACAAACACCTCTCGTGGGACTCACACGTATCTGCCCTCGTCAAAACATGTAACGGTATCCTCATCGGTCTGACCCACGTGCGTCATCAGATCCATTCGTCACTTCTTCCTGTCATAGTCGACGCCCTTGTCATCTCGCACGTCCGATACTGTTTGACGGTGTTCGGCAACGGCTCAGAGAAAAACATGCAGCGCCTCCAAAAGATCCTCAATTTTGGCTTGCGCGCTGTCTCTGGCCGGCGTAAATTTGATCACATATCGGACGTGCGAGATGAACTGGGCTGGCACACCGCCCGGCAGCTGTACGAACTTCAATCCCTCAATCTTCTTCACAAAATTCGCACCACCGGGGAACCACAGGCTCTCGCTTCCCGGCTTTCGACAATTTCTGAGTTTCGAGCTAGAAGCACACGCCAGGACGCTGATTTGGCCCTCCCGCGCGTGAGAACCGAAGCCGGCAAGAGACGCTTTTTATACAGTGTAGCGCAGCGCTACAACGCGTTGCCGCCGGACCTGCGCGAGGCGTCTTTAGCTTCTTTTAAACGTCAGCTCGGTGCTCTTTTACATGGTGTATGATGGGTGTCGTGTATGTTTATGTCGGTCGCTGTACGAGTGTGTGTATGATCATGGAGTGTATTTTAGTTTTTGTATGCATGTTGCTAAGTGTCGTTTTCAACATGTCTCTACCGTTAACCATGACGCGACACTCAGAATAGCCGTTTTATGCATCGGAGTGTTTTTACTGTCAATACATACATACATACAGGGGTCTGAGCCTGCGCAACAAGCTCTGCTTAGCGCGAGACATGACCTCAGAAGTCATCAATTCGAAAGGTTCGAACTAGTTTTTAACAAATCTTCGGCGTGAAATAGTGCGGTGCATTTCTTATCGCTTTTGAGACTGTGGCTAATTAGTCGCCCGGAACCAGCGGTCAGTTGAATTTACCAGTTCATAGCACATTAAACTGTATGATAGAATGCCTCTTTCTTTCCAGAACTCAATGCAACAATTTACTGTCTCTGAAAAGGAACTCAGTGGCTGAGTGATTGAGAATAGAGCCCTCTGAACAGGCTTTGAATTATACAAGGATTATAACTATACAAAGCCCAGCAATGATGAAGCAATGAATGAAAAACAGGCTGGAGTCACTAAATAACTATACATCGACAATATTTTGCATGACTGTGTTCTCAGTTGGGGCATTCCACGATAGATCGACCAAGGCAGAACACAGCCATATTTTATTTTCGGCTGTACATTTGTCTAGGGGGTTATCATAGCTGGGGGAGCCAGCTGTGCAAAATAAAAATAAAAATCCGAGCAGCAGTTTTCCAAGATATAGCCTCGGGCACTTTTCGGAGGTCACGCAGCATGCCTTCATTTGGCGGCTCGTAGTTCACAAACCATCATAGTTACGACATCAAACCTGTATATTGAATAAACTCGCATTGAACCCAGGGACATTCTTGCGATCTCGTTTTTGTTTGGGGGGGGGGCAAAAAACTGCTTGACCTATTTTGTTGATGAGTGAACAGGACAATTTCTCAATTGAAAGTCGAATTTCCGTTTGAAGAAGATTCAAGCCTGGTCAATGTTCTTTCAGATAGACTAATAAAAAAAAAATGGTTTTCTGCCTCCAAATAGGATTGTTGAGCCTCCCAATATGATAGATCGATAAAAAATAATCATATTTAATTTATCGGTAACTTGGTCTAGTGGGTTATCATAGGCAGGGAAGCCAGCTGTGCCAACGAAAAAATCATCCGAGCAGCGGTTTTCAATATATAGACTCCGGCACTTTTCAGAAGAGCCGCCTAGAGTCGATATTGGGAGGCTTAAAAATCCTGTTTGGAGGACGAACACCATTTTTTGTGTTTGTCTATCTGAAAGAACATTGACCAGGCTTGAATCGTCTTCAAACGGAAATTCGACCTTCAATTGAAAAATTGTCCCGGTCACTCATCAAAAAAAAGGTCAAGCGGTCACGTGTCCCCCCCCCCCCCCCCCCCCCAAAAAAAAAAAATCCGGGATTGCAAAAATGTCCCTCGGTTCAAAGCGAGTTTCGCATATAAGAATAAACAGGTACATACAGGTAAATACATACGAATATATGCGAATATGCAGGTTTGATGTCGTAACTATGATGGTTTGTGAAGTACGAGCCGCCAAATGTAGGCTTTCTGAGTGACCTCCGAAAAGTGCCCGAGGCTATATCTTGAACACCGTTGCTCGGATTATTTTTTCGTTGGCGCAGCTGGCTTCCCCGGCTATGGTAACCCACTAGATCAAATTACAGAGAAATAAAATACGATGGTGTTATTTTATTTTTTTAAATGTGTCGATCTATCGTGGAATGCCCCAGTTGTCAAACACTTATTTGCCATGCATAATGCTCAGAAATCAATAGATTCCTTAAAAAGTCTGAAATACTAACATCCAGGATGTAAGTATAAATTGTTTCTTTCTATCTGCTTACACCAGTACTGACCTTCTTCAGTATGTAGGCTGGGGTCATATTTCAGCTTTTGGAGACCCTGGATAAGTGGTGGAAGTTCCTCACCATCTTCAAATGGCTTGCTCCTGAAGAAAGGATGCTCCTGAATTTCCTTAAATGTAAAAAAAAATGACAGCTTGTGATGAGAGTGAAAATCCACTTGAAAAATTATCACAAAGCACAAAGGCAGTATCTTTTAAGATGTTTTCATTCATCTTACAGTTCCAAGAGTAATTGTAGATGATGCAGAGTGATAAAAATAATCAACAACACAAATTGGACACTTACCTTCTCCCAAGTGTCTTCCTTCCAGCCATCTTTGTATTTACTTTTATCGAAACTTCCAATAAACTGATCCAGCTCATCATCAAGAGATTTACTCAATTTCTCTCTTTCTTCATCAGTCATCACTTTCTTCTCAGGAGGTTGTTCAGCCATGTCTGGAATCATAAGGGTTTATGTGATGCTTACAATTGATTGTAAGACTTATTAATATCTATTTATAGGCATTGGCCTTATGTTCATGTCTTTAAATTGTAATATTTATGCATTAGGAATTATGTGTCAGGAGATCATACATATTACATATACATCACATCACATACTGAATATGATAAAACAACTTTTCACCAAGTGAAGGGTCCATGAAAACAAACTATTAAAATCTTCCAAATCCATTAAATGTACCTATTTTATCAGATAAACACATGCTGTCTTGATCTACACTGATGCTTACAACATCCAACTCCCTGGGTTGCCTAGAAGCAAGATGTCCATCCAAAAGAGTAGAACTTTGAACAATAAAGAACAGTGGCATAGGGACACAGAGAAAATATGTTCAGATACATTATAGACTAAATTAGAGGACCAGGAAGATTACAGAACATATGGAGACAAGAGGAATGTGAATGGGATGAAGAGAGTGATATGATGAATGTCAATGTAATCTGCTACCTGTTTTCAATCAGTCTGAGTCTGATTGGGTAAATATTGTGTTATTAGTGTTATAGATTAACCGTGAAACTTAACCTCATTTGTATAACTAGCCCCAGTTTACAGTTGGATTATGTAGGTAGGCACCAGTATGCAAAACGTGGCAAGTTTCGATGAGATCTTGTAGGGGCAGGGTTGGCACCAACACATCAAAATTGGGGAAGCTTTTGAAAATTTTGTAGCAAGTTTGGAAATTGTGGGGAAGATTTTAAAATTTTGGGCAGAATTTTAAATCTAGGGGCAGTTTTGGGAATGTTGGGGCAGAAGTAACAATTTACTGATTCACGCTAGATAAAACGTGATTGTGAATACCCGACCCCCCCCCCCCCGATCAACAGTATTTGCTGACTGAGGACCGAAATTTCCTCCTCAGGAAAAAAAATCCTGCCCCAAATGGGGGCAGCTTGCTGTCCCATTCGGAGCAGGATTTGGGCTGCCCCAAATATCTTGTTGATGTTCCTGCCACATTTTGCATACTGGGGTAGGTAGGAAGGGTAAAAGTCAAATATTTGGACAAGTCCTAACCTTGGACTGTTTACATGCTGATAGCATGACAAGTCTGAGGTTAGGACATGGCCGGGGTTACTGCAGTTTACCTACCTACCATACTTACTACCTACCTGCCTGCAGTGATGTGGCTCCTGCATAAGGTGGTATCTGCCCACACTATATAACCCTTGGAAGTTGGAAGAGGGTCAGGGGGTAAATTCCAGCCAGCGACTTGGTCCCAAGACGATTCGTTACCTAGCCCCAAACCAGCTACCGATTAACTCACCTCTCCTGGTAGGCTACCTCACCCAGACACTTGCACAGGGAGGGGAAGGATAAGTGAGGCAGCCGTCCCAGACGCGCCAACCCCAGATTAGTTACCAATAAATCCCAAATTGATTAATTGAGTCGAATTGAGCCAACCCCAATCAGTATTCAGTATCAAATCAGGGCCTAGACCCCAATCAACCAAATTTATTTAAACTCGGAATCAACCGACCATGCATTATTGACCGTGTTCTTTTGCGCGTGAGGATCCTCGAGAACTGTGTATGGAGCCTCAGGCCACCTTAGGCTATGAGCTGATACTGACGTCACATGCCACCGTATTGTGTTATGTACCGCGCGTCTTGTGACGCAGTACATTTCAACGCCCTGGAGCATGACGTCACGTCTTTCCCCAGAGCTTCCTCTCCTCCTGTCGCTGACTGGTTAACGGGTCGTCCTCACAATCCTCATGTCACAGAGAACACGGTCATTGTTGTTTGTAAATGTCACTTCTGCGCAAAAAACGCCACTTAACACAGTGTAATAAAAATATATGGAAGTTGAAGGTCTATACAATTAATATGACAGTCAAATAGTTTACTTATTTGCCTAATAAACACAACAATACATATTTGCGTAATTTATTAGTAAATATACCCGGTAAATATTCACTTGGATCAGCATTTACCAACCGAATCTTGTCAGCTGTTCAGCTTCTTTGTTTTTGTTTTCGTGCCATAGTCGACAATAGAGCGCATAAGCGTCTTTGGGTTTCATTTCAAGGTTGAGGCTGTGTGGTGAAACTACTGTTCAGACTTCAGGTTATAGTGTTTTACCGTGTACAATATTTTAGAGTACTTCTTCTTCTTACTAGTTGCTTGTGTAATTTCTTTGATGTTTAATTACTTTCGGCTGCGTATAGACACTTGTATACATGCGTATACACACCTTCACCTTGCGCTTGTATGTTGTGGATGGTGTGGTGTTTTTATTATTTGCTAAGTTGAAGTAAGACCTACCTACCTAGGTTGAGGTATCATTGCACGACTTTTTTTGCCATTTCAGATAGGTACATAATCAGCTCAAAACATTGTTTTGTTTCATCAAATTAAACAACATTGTGATTGTTGTGTAGTGTCTTATGCTTTGAGTGAGTAGAGCAGGATCCAGAGGCCTGTTTAAGGCGCTGTGGCTCCCACAGCCAAAAAGGCAGGGCTTAATTGTCAGCCAATCATGAAAGAGCAGATCCAGAGGAGACTTCATACTTTCTGTGGTTGTATTCCGCTTTTGCACACCTTTTTATAGGAAAATTGAATATTGTATACTAATTCTACATGTCTGATTTCATCAGAACTGCACTAAAAACAGGGACATTCTCAGTACTTACCTGGCAATAATGATTTGTATCACCCGTCAATCACCTTGGCCGACCGGAAGGACTCCGCCATTACACCTGAAATGTAAACAATGTGGGTTGTTTTTTGTGTGAAATTGCACCAGATATGTATCCAGTAAGGTCACCTAGTAGTAGCAGCCGCTGCGCGGCTGACCTTCGGTCACAAATACAAGTTCTGCGCTCTGCCAAGAACGGAAGTTTAGTGAGAGCGTGATAGGGTTTAGTGGTCAACCAGATACACATGTCATATGATAGCCAGTATCTGACACTTCTGCACCCACATTATTTGCATTGTAATGGCATAGTTGTTGCGAGCGGTCGGCTGAGGCTATTGACAGGTGATAAAAATCATTATTGTTAGGTAAGTACTGATAATGTCCCTGTTTTGAGTGCAGTTCTGATGAAATCAGACCTGTAGAATTGGTATACAATATTCAATTTTCCTATTTAAAGGTGTGCAAAAGCGGAATATCACCCTTTCTGTGGCTACTGCAGTTGCTCCGGAGCAGCCGCAAAAGAACTTTTACATAAATGGTGCGCGTCTGACAAAGGTTGCACACTGTTTTGTTGGTATCGCAGTTCACTGGTGGTTGTTTGACAAAAAAAATGAAATGACTCTTAGTGACTCATAGATTTTCATGTAGTTGAGTGGTTGTGGAAAACATTGAGGGTTTCCATGAAATTGCCCATTTGTTGTGAATGCTACATGCGCCATTTATCAGACACCATCAGCAGTCTCAAAAATGTTCAAGGTTGTTAAAATTAAGCTGCGCCTCTTGGCTGCTGGACCTGTGGCTGCTGCAGACCCCTTGACCAGGCTGTGGACCCTTTGAACAGGCCTCAGGATCTTGGGTAAAGGTCAAAGTCATGGGCTCTATAACCACAGCAGTTGTGGCACCCCCTAAACCCTTCACCACCACCACCAATTGCTGGTCACATCCAGTGGCGTACCCAGGATTCACTCCAGGGGGGCAATTTTTGTTCAGGGGGCATAAGGTACCCCCACCAAAAAAAAAATCACTGGATTTGGCCCACTATATCTTTAAGAGGGCCATATTTTCAACATGTTTCCCCCCCCCCCAAAAAAAAAAAAAATCAAAAAAAATCATGATTTACCAAAGGGGGCATGTATGGACCTTCAGGGGGGGAGTAATTGCCCTCTTGTGTATGCCTATGGTCACATCACAATACCAAACTTCATGGTATTGGAGGTGTAGACAATTGCAATGCCAACAGTCCAATGCACAAAGTTGCATGCAACACAACAGCCAGGTGCATTTCCCTCACTTTTTCCTCATTCACCTTACTCACAAAAACATGTGGGAAAGGGTATATGGACTGAGGGCATTTCCCTCACTTTTTAGTTATAATTTTATAATAAAATCCTACATTTTATTAAATGAGGAAAATTGTACAGAGCAAAAGGAACACCAGGATGAGATGAGTTAAAAGCTGTAAAGAACTTCTGCATTAAAGGAAATAGTTCACCTTCAACATGGGTTTTGAACTGAAATAGCAGTTTTGTAGCCTGTGTTGAGAAATCCTTATCTGGAACTTTTCTTGGCTGAAAAGACTCCAGCCGAAGATATTTGCCTTTTTTCGAATGAATACGGCGTATATATGATGTACCGTACCGTCTGAAAGTGCCAGCACTGCCATGGAGCATGTGCAGACCAATAACGCACACCATAAAATCAATAATTTACAACCTTCTGTCCTGAATTGGCGCGATGTAGGACCATTTTTTAAAAGAAAAAAAGAAACTATTAAAAAATATAATAAAATCGTGTTCTGAAGAGAGAAAAAATTATGAAGGTGAACTATTTCCTTTAAGGAATTTAATTTATCATAAAACAAGATAAAAACCTAATTGCCTCCCCCTCCCCTTCCACCTTTCATGATATTCCTATGTTCCTGCATTCATATAAATTATCAATATTTTGGCTGCCGTTAGGGGAACTCCTTCATTTTAAATTCATATGAGGAAAATTGTATTATGACACTGTTTTGGTATATCCCAGAAGTCTATGTATTTTCCTGAATGTCAAGTTCACATGCCTAGTGATGTGAATTTGACATTCTGAAATCAATCAATCAGTATGCTCAAAAAACTTCACTTAAGTGTCTGAACCATATCTTTGTTTTCCTTTTTGTAACATTAATATTAATGGTTTAGTTAAATGAGGATAATGTTCAGTATGCCACCTGATAATTACTGTCAGACTCTGAGTCAGTATTTTATTCTCCTGTTTTAACCCTCTCTTTTTTACATTTTCAGGGGCAGTCAGGAGAGAAATTTTTCCAGAGGACAGATTCCCATCCGCCGTAATGCTGTATGTGTTCCTAGTCAATACTGGCTGCACGCTGACATTTGATATGCAGCTAGCCATGCAGACTGTAGATGTGCTCAAGAACAAGATTGCTGAAAGCAGCAGGATCCCTTCAGAAAAACAGGTATTTCATAATGACACAGTATCATGCACAATCTCTAAGGGACTTTAATGAACATTGATTATTTGCCATTAATTCATAATTGCCATGTGCTTTCATTCATTTCCTGTTCACATAGTTTTGTTTAGCCAAGTACTTTGAAGCTTAAATCACTTAGTCTTCCTAAGTATTAACACTTGGCAATGTATGCGTTGACTGTAGCTGCCTAGTGACATATCTCGCTTGAGTTCCAGTGTTCCACTGATACCCAAACTGAATCTGTTTGTCACTGATGCATGACTGTCTGGATTTTCACCTGCTGCTGCTTGGCTAGTACTGACCACGCCCCCTGATAACCACTCTGCCGCTGGGCCAGTACTGACCACGCCACTCTGCCGCTGGGCCAGTACTGACCACGCCCCCTGCTAACCAATCCGCCGCTGGGCCAGTACTGACCACGCCCCCTGCTAACCAATCTGCCGCTGGGCCAGTACTGACCACGCCCCCTGCTAACCAATCCGCCGCTGGGCCAGTACTGACCACGCCCCCTGCTGACCAATCTGCCGCTGGGCCAGTACTGACCACGCCCCCTGCTAACCAATCCGCCGCTGGGCCAGTACTGACCACGCCCCCTGCTAACCAATCCGCCGCTGGGCCAGTACTGACCACGCCCCCTGCTAACCAATCTGCCGCTGGGCCAGTACTGACCACGCCCCCTGCTAACCAATCCGCCGCTGGGCCAGTACTGACCACGCCCCCTGCTAACCAATCCGCCGCTGGGCCAGTACTGACGACGCCCCCTGCTAACCAATCCGCCGCTGGGCCAGTACTGACCACGCCCCCTGATAATCACTCTGCCGCTGGGCCGCAGGTGCTGCTCATCAGTGGCGGCGAGTGGCTGGACAACCACGCGCGCGTCGGCAGCTACTCTGCCGGCACCGACACCAGCCCCATCTTCCTGTTCTCGAAGCAGGGCGAGCCGCCGCAGCCGACGCCGGCAGCCGACGCAATGCAGACCAGTGACGAGATCGAGGACCAGGTCAGAGCCGAGGCGGCGGTGGGGGGGGGGGGGGGGAGGGGGGAGGTGAAGAGCGGGCAGTAGACAGGGCCGTGCGCGACGTGTCGGCGTTGGTGACTGACTGCGCGCAGACTGACTAAAACGTGCAGAGTTCGAATAGTATGACGCTATCGAAAATCATGAGTCACCGCGGTTGTTTATTTGATAGCGCACCTCTGCGTTAGACGCCCAGTCGCCAGTTTTCGTAATGTTTAACGCTTTTAGAACAACAGCAGAAATCTTCCATTGTTGTGCAATAGCGATGGTCCATCCCGCGTGATGGACTATCGCTTATGTATTCATTTGTATAGCCCCTTCACTCCGGTCTTTTAAACAAGATGTAGTGTTTCACTAATGACAACCCAGCCTAGATTACTTCCCAATTATCTCCACACCCGTGACAGACTGTTTGTGCACATGATCTGGCAGCGCTGTCTGGATCGCTGCCGCCCGTCGCCCGGTCTATTGCCAGCTGTTGTCTCACTCGGGCCGGCTGTGTTGCTGCCATGTGTCTGGTGGTGTCTGGATCTGACTGCGTCTGTCTGCCGCTCCCAGGTGGCCGGCTCGCTGACGCTGCCTCCCAGCTACTCCACGGTCGTGTCCCGCTCCCAGCTAGCACAGCAGATCTTCGAACAGGGCAAAGAGCAGGTGAGGGGTAGTAGGCAGCTGCTAGAGAAGCAGGGCGAGGGACACATGCGAGACAGCAGTCAGCTGCCAGGTGGGGCTTGGTTAACTCTGATGTTCGTGTTTTATCCATAAACGGACGTTTATCTCACAGTAATTGTGATGTGATATTTTCGCTCACAATATAACGTTCGTTATGACCCGGGCACTATGTCCTGCTGTTGGCTGTGCTGCTCGAGCTGACTTGAAGGGCTGTCCGTGTGGCTGACCTGTAACTCTGTGTCTGACTCTTCTCGCCATGTGCCTGACGCGCCCAATGTCCGCATGGCGTGCCGCAGGTGCGCCAGTGTGACCAGTTGATCCACGAGCAGCACATGCAGCAGCAGGGCTGGTCGGCCGTGGTGGCCAACACGGACGACACGTCGCAGGTACGCTGATCATTGGGGCCGGCCCCAGCCGTGCAATCATGACCTCTGGCGGAGAGGCCGAGCTGTGTGCACTATGTCGGCTTGAGTATGAAACTCTGAAACTGGCGTAATCCAAACGGTGTGAATGTGACTCGCTAAGACCAAGTCACCGATGTTGTTTATTTCTTAATTACCGTTTCGATGACCCTTGTCGCTGTGATCTGGCTGCAATTTTACCTATGCGCAGGGTGCGCGTCCCATCGGCATAGACCGCTGTCGCGCTGTTGTTAAACGTTAATTTCAACAACTACCGTCATTCAGCGTAACTTTAGCATACTTTTGGGACATTTTGGTGTGCCCAGTTTGTATGAATGCCACAAATAAAAATATGTATGAGGCAAAATTGGTGGACGGCCTGGTGCTGGTGCATGGTGGTTGCAGAGTTGAGATTCTGTGCATGCAAAGTTTGTTTTCCGAGGTGGCTAAAGTTAGCCGGAATCGGCTAACTTTAGCCACTCCGCGTTTCTGATCGGGTTTCTAGGCGATTTTCAGGCAATGATCAATTATATTTCTGTTCCCATCTACTTCAACCAGGGAAAACCTTTAAATATAGGCGTGCATACTCAACATGAAAATCTAGTGCATGAGTATGCTCTGATAATGACAAAATGGCAGAATTAGAGATGCGATTTCTTAGAAAATATTATTGTCGGTATCGGTATCAGGAAGTATTCGTAGGTGTCGGCATGATATTGATGTGACTCAAATTAGTATCGGCAGCGTTATCGATAAGCACATGCGGGACGCGATCGGGCCATTTTCCATTTCCTGAATTTTCTGCTAAAGCTGTACATTTGTAGCTGGTACGATGCGTCAATGTGGTGTTTTATAATGAGGTGGCTTTAAACAATACAGATATAAAATTAAACGATTAGGATTATAAAACATATTTCCGACCAAAAGGGCAGCATTCTAGACATCAAATCCCAAACCTGATACCTACAATCAACTGGTCGTTATTGTGAGGCCTCCCTCGGGGGGGGGGGGGCATATTTTGAAATATCGAATACAAAATACAGACCTATCGTACTTGGGAGCTATAAGCCAGTAAAACATATAGCATACACAACATATGTTTGGGCATTGTCCATATTTGGTTCTCTAATATGTATTCCAGTTTTTGAATGTTTGCTAATTTCGATTTTGTGGAACTCCCCCCCCACACACACACACACACACACACGCACACGCACACGCACACATCACAAAATCAATATTTTCAAACCTTATTCAAAAACCGATATATATATATATATATATATATATATATATATATATATATATATATATATATATATATATATATATATATATATATATATATATATATATATATATATATATATATATATATATATATATATATATATATATATATATATATATATATATATATATATATATATATATATATATATATATATATATATATATATATATATATATATATATATATATATATATATATATATAATATATGACTTATGGCTCCTTAAAGGGAAATAATGACCTTTTCATTTTGTTGGCAACAATTTATTTGGCTACTAAATTTAGTCTAAATTTAGGAATTAAATACAATTATTCCCCAATTCAAAGTTGGAAATTTGGGAAAATTAATTATCGGTATTTTCTCTCCACTATTGGAAAGCGACACACACACACACACACACAGCGACGACACACGAAAGCGCTTTTGTATCAATCTGTTCAACGTCGTTGAATGGGCACTTCGAAACAAATCGCCGACACTAAATAGGTCGCCGTCGTCGTGCATCGATGACCTTCCGATTGAATTGTCAGTGTTTGTATTGTTTGTTAAATGTAAGGATGGGTGTTAAATGTAAGTTTGATGGAAACCGAAAAGTAACTTGCAAGTACCGGTCGTTAAAAGTGTGGAACGCTTATCGTTAGGAAACGCTCTAACGCTGGACGCTCTATGGGCTGCACTCAAGTACTTATTGTATGGGGAAAACCATGAATTCTTGGCCAGGGGTACCATCAAATTAGCGTCGCCCTCGTCCTTCCATGGTATATGGAAAACAAAATATGAATATGAGCGGCCCGGCCCGACCCGTGGCGACGCTTTTGAGAAGCTCATATCTCTGCAACCACACGTCCGGTTGACAAGCTGACTTCTTTGCAGAGCAGGGTGTTGAAACGTGTTTTTCTCGCAAAAACTTCGCAACGGCTGGGCATTTTCGTTCGTTCGTTTTCGTTTTGACACAGAACGTGCACAATATTAAGTTAAATTACGATCATCCATTTGGCTAAAGTTACCCTGATGGCTAAAGTTACCCTGAATGACGGTACTGTCGCTGTGCCGATGCCATGACGGTGACCCCCATTCTTTTACCTCACTGCAGCAACTGGAGAACACCGGTGCGGCGTTCACCAATCAGTTCGAGAAGTACCTGGCGGAGCGGCCGGGCCACTTTGAGCTGGTGGGCGCGTTCGAGTCTGACCTGCAGCTGCTGGCACGCATCCCCATGTTGGAGGAGCTGGGCGGCACGCTGGGCAGCGACGCAGTCACCGATGGCACCTCTCTGCTCGGCTGGATCAGTACGCACGACGTCGGCACGCTGGAGAATGTACGTAGTGAGGCACGGAGTAGGACGCGCCGGGAGGGTCTCACGCTGGAGAATGTACGTAGTGAGGCACGGAGTAGGACGCGCCGGGAGGGTCTCACGCTGGAGAATGTACGTAGTGAGGCACGGAGTAGGACGCGCCGGGAGGGTCTCACGCTGGAGAATGTACGTAGTGAGGCACGGAGTAGGACGCGCCGGGAGGGTCTCACGCTGGAGAATGTACGTAGTGAGGCACGGAGTAGGACGCGCCGGGAGGGTCTCACGCTGGAGAATGTACGTAGTGAGGCACGGAGTAGGACGCGCCGGGAGGGTCTCACGCTGGAGAATGTACGTAGTGAGGCACGGAGTAGGACGCGTCGGGAGGGTCTCACGCTGGGGAATGTACGTAGTGAGGCACGGAGTAGGACGCGCCGGGAGGGTCTCACGCTGGAGAATGTACGTAGTGAGGCACGGAGTAGGACGCGCCGGGAGGGTCTCACGCTGGAGAATGTACGTAGTGAGGCACGGAGTAGGACGCGTCGGGAGGGTCTCACGCTGGAGAATGTACGTAGTGAGGCACGGAGTAGGACGCGCCGGGAGGGTCTCACGCTGGAGAATGTACGTAGTGAGGCACGGAGTAGGACGCGCCGGGAGGGTCTCACGCTGGAGAATGTACGTAGTGAGGCACGGAGTAGGACGCGCCGGGAGGGTCTCACGCTGGAGAATGTACGTAGTGAGGCACGGAGTAGGACGCGCCGGGAGGGTCTCACGCTGGAGAATGTACGTAGTGGGGCACGGAGTAGGACGCGCCGGGAGGGTCTCACGCTGGAGAATGTACGTAGTGAGGCACGGAGTAGGACGCGCCGGGAGGGTCTCACGCTGGAGAATGTACGTAGTGAGGCACGGAGTAGGACGCGCCGGGAGGGTCTCACGCTGGAGAATGTACGTAGTGAGGCACGGAGTAGGACGCGCCGGGAGGGTCTCACGCTGGAGAATGTACGTAGTGGGGCACGGAGTAGGACGCGCCGGGAGGGTCTCACGCTGGAGAATGTACGTAGTGAGGCACGGAGTAGGACGCGCCGGGAGGGTCTCACGCTGGAGAATGTACGTAGTGAGGCACGGAGTAGGACGCGCCGGGAGGGTCTCACGCTGGAGAATGTACGTAGTGAGGCACGGAGTAGGACGCGCCGGGAGGGTCTCACGCTGGAGAATGTACGTAGTGAGGCACGGAGTAGGACGCGCCGGGAGGGTCTCACGCTGGAGAATGTACGTAGTGAGGCACGGAGTAGGACGCGCCGGGAGGGTCTCACGCTGGAGAATGTACGTAGTGAGGCACGGAGTAGGACGCGCCGGGAGGGTCTCACGCTGGAGAATGTACGTAGTGAGGCACGGAGTAGGACGCGCCGGGAGGGTCTCACGCTGGAGAATGTACGTAGTGAGGCACGGAGTAGGACGCGCCGGGAGGGTCTCACGCTGGAGAATGTACGTAGTGAGGCACGGAGTAGGACGCTCCGGGAGGGTCTCACGCTGGAGAATGTACGTAGTGAGGCACGGAGTAGGACGCTCCGGGAGGGTCTCACGCTGGAGAATGTACGTAGTGAGGCACGGAGTAGGACGCGTCGGGAGGGTCTCACGCTGGAGAATGTACGTAGTGGGGCACGGAGTAGGACGCGCCGGGAGGGTCTCACGCTGGAGAATGTACGTAGTGAGGCACGGAGTAGGACGCGTCGGGAGGGTCTCACGCTGGAGAATGTACGTAGTGAGGCACGGAGTAGGACGCGCCGGGAGGGTCTCACGCTGGAGAATGTACGTAGTGAGGCACGGAGTAGGACGCGCCGGGAGGGTCTCACGCTGGAGAATGTACGTAGTGAGGCACGGAGTAGGACGCGCCGGGAGGGTCTCACGCTGGAGAATGTACGTAGTGAGGCACGGAGTAGGACGCGCCGGGAGGGTCTCACGCTGGAGAATGTACGTAGTGAGGCACGGAGTAGGACGCTCCGGGAGGGTCTCACGCTGGAGAATGTACGTAGTGAGGCACGGAGTAGGACGCTCCGGGAGGGTCTCACGCTGGAGAATGTACGTAGTGAGGCACGGAGTAGGACGCGTCGGGAGGGTCTCACGCTGGAGAATGTACGTAGTGGGGCACGGAGTAGGACGCGCCGGGAGGGTCTCACGCTGGAGAATGTACGTAGTGAGGCACGGAGTAGGACGCGTCGGGAGGGTCTCACGCTGGAGAATGTACGTAGTGAGGCACGGAGTAGGACGCGTCGGGAGGGTCTCACGCTGGAGAATGTACGTAGTGAGGCACGGAGTAGGACGCGCCGGAAGGGTCTCACGCTGGAGAATGTACGTAGTGAGGCACGGAGTAGGACGCGCCGGGAGGGTCTCGCGCTGGATAATGTACGTAGTGAGGCACGGAGTAGGACGCGCCGGGAGGGTCTCACGCTGGAGAATGTACGTAGTGAGGCACGGAGTAGGACGCGCCGGGAGGGTCTCACGCTGGAGAATGTACGTAGTGAGGCACGGAGTAGGACGCGCCGGGAGGGTCTCACGCTGGAGAATGTACGTAGTGAGGCATGGAGTAGGACGCGCCGGGAGAGTCTCACGCTGGAGAATGTACGTAGTGAGGCACGGAGTAGGACGCGCCGGGAGGGTCTCACGCTGGAGAATGTACGTAGTGAGGCACGGAGTAGGACGCGCCGGGAGGGTCTCACGCTGGAGAATGTACGTAGTGAGGCACGGAGTAGGACGCGCCGGGAGGGTCTCACGCTGGAGAATGTACGTAGTGAGGCACGGAGTAGGACGCGCCGGGAGGGTCTCACGCTGGAGAATGTACGTAGTGGGTCACGGAGTAGGACGCGTCGGGAGGGTCTCACGCTGGAGAATGTACGTAGTGAGGCACGGAATAGGACGCGTCGGGAGGGTCTCACGCTGGAGAATGTACGTAGTGAGGCACGGAGTAGGACGCGCCGGGAGGGTCTCACGCTGGAGAATGTACGTAGTGGGGCACGGAGTAGGACGCGCCGGGAGTGTCTCACGCTGGGGAATGTACGTAGGGGGGCACGGAGTAGGACGCGTCGGGAGGGTCTCACGCTGGAGAATGTACGTAGTGAGGCACGGAGTAGGACGCGCCGGGAGGGTCTCACGCTGGAGAATGTACGTAGTGAGGCACGGAGTAGGACGCGCCGGGAGGGTCTCACGCTGGAGAATGTACGTAGTGAGGCACGGAGTAGGACGCGCCGGGAGGGTCTCACGCTGGAGAATGTACGTAGTGGGGCACGGAGTAGGACGCGCCGGGAGGGTCTCACGCTGGAGAATGTACGTAGTGGGGCACGGAGTAGGACGCGTCGGGAGGGTCTCACGCTGGAGAATGTACGTAGTGAGGCACGGAGTAGGACGCGCCGGGAGGGTCTCACGCTGGAGAATGTACGTAGTGAGGCACGGAGTAGGACGCGCCGGGAGGGTCTCACGCTGGAGAATGTACGTAGTGAGGCACGGAGTAGGACGCGCCGGGAGGGTCTCGGGGGTACAGAGTTGATGTCATCGGATCACTGGATCAGGATCACCGGGTCAAGGTCATCTGCTCCTGGTCACTAGGTCACGGCAACGGGTTCAGGGTCGCAGGTCACCTGGGCATCGGGTACCGGGTCTAGCCAGTCTACCACAGACTAAATACACGGGCCTGGTAGGCCAGTCTGTTGCCTTGTCCTCAAAACTCTGATCTTTGTCTATCGTTTTTGTTGCAAACAAGATAACTATCACTCATCCCCTGAAGCTAAATGCACCATTCGTGCTCAAGGCACACCGATTCAAACACATCACTCGTCTGAAGACACAGTGGCGTCCGTCTCGTGTTTGCATTGTTGTGTAATAGTGCTGTGTCAGCACCCCGCGCGCGGACTGGGACGTCCTTGGTCGCCGGTGCAGCCGAGGACAGCGTGGCCCGGGGACGCGACGGCTGCCTTGGCCTCGTGGTCGGATCAGGGCCGCCAAACGTGCATAGTACAATGTTGTGACGTCAGGCGGGCATAATATAGGAACTTTGTTATAATATTAGAATAAACTATAACCGAAATCTACTGAATGTATTTTCATGTGCCATAACTTTGCTTGTACATATGTTGATGTGTTGATCCGTTTGTTTGTCTGGTTTTCCTCTGTGGCGCGTGACTAACGGGTCGCCAACCATGGCGCCTCCCCGGACAGGTGTGTGAGAACGCTGAGCACGGTCTGGGACAGCTCAACGAGACGCTGCTGCAGAACGTGAACGCCGAGCTGCGGCAGATCCTGGACCCGATCGTCTCGGCCGAGATGACTGAGATCCGCGGCCTCGAGGACCGGCTGATGAGGCTCGACGAGCTGCGCCACCGCGCCCAGATCATCGTCTCTGAGCAGAAGGAGCTCGCCAAGGCGTTCATACAGAACCAGGCGCGCGCCAGCTGCGTCAACGACCCGTCCGTGCTGCCCGACCTGTGCGCCTCGCACTGTACACAGCTGCAGGTGAATAGAGGGGTCACATGGGCGCCACATGGGCGTCACATGGGCGCCACATGAGCGCCAGGACGGGGGGGTCTACTGGAATGTACAGGGGTCATCAGGGGCCAGCTGCAGATGAATAGAGGGGTCACATGGGCGCCAGGACTCGGGAATCTACTGGAATGTACAGGGTCATCAGAGGCCAGCTGCAGGTGAATAGAGGGGTCACATGGGCGCCAGGACTCGGGAGTCTACTGGAATGTACGGGGGTCATCGGAGGCCAGCTGCGGTCAGCAGACATTGAGGGTGGACTGGATTAGACCTCCTGGTGCCGACAGTCAGTACATCTCGGCTTGTGTATCCGTTATTTGGTCGCTGTTTTAGTGCTGCGGCGTGTCTGCCGCCTCAGGTCTGCCCCATCAGTCCTGACCATGCTTCCCCGCCCGCCGCAGGTGATGTTGGAGAAGCACAAACAGCTGGTGGACGCGCGGCGCCGCTGCGCCAAGGCCAAGGAGGAGCTCTCGAACAACATCCACACGCGGCTCGGCTGGGTGATCACCGTCCAGCAGCGCATGACTGAGCTCACCAGCAACCTGATGATGAACGCCGAGAGGCTGAAGAAGCTGCGCGAGCAGATCGCCATCCTGTCCACCCTGCACCAGGCGCCCACCTGGTACCTGACTGCTGTCGCTGAGGTCAGTGGCTTCCAGTCTCTAGGCAGTTTAGGCAGGTTACGTAGGTACTGACTACTGACACATGGTTATGCAGCAGTATAATGACCGAAGTCACATGGGCGCCAGGGCTCGGGAGTCTACCCCACTGGTATTTGGCATCGTGTTGCTAGTTGATAACTTTATTATTGGTAACTCAAGATCACGGATTCAGAATTGTGGCTTTTCACAGATATATTTGAGTAATATTACTCTAAAAATCTGTGAATGCGATAAATTATCATTTTCATCACCACCATGTCCTAGCACTCATGCTCGCTACTACCTGAATCGCTGAAGAAAATGTATAATACATGCTCGATCTCCTGGAGCTGCGCGTCTGACCCCGGTCCTCGCTCTCCGCCTCTCCCGGCAGGTGGTGCGTCGCCGTCAGTTCACGTCGCGCTTCCTGGAGTGGGCCGGCAGCATCGCCGGCCATGCGGCGGCCGTGCACGTGGCCGAGACGGCGGCGCGCGCCAACTTCGCCGCCTCGTTCCGCTCCCACTTCTTCCGCTCCATGTTCCCGGGCGTGGACGAGGTGCCGCCGCCGTTCGCCGCCGCCTGCCCGGCCGACTACGACGCGCAGCTGCCGGCGCTCAGCGAGCAGCACGTGGCGCGGCTGCGGGAGGCGGTGCCGGAGCTGGCCCACCTGCTGGAGGTGCCGGCCGATCCGCCGCCGCTGGCGCTGCCTCTGCCGCCGGCCGCCGTGCCTCCCCAGCACAGCCGGGCGGTGCAGGAGGTGCGGGACGGGGCGCGGGCCATGGCGACGGCCGTGTCCAAGGAGATGGCGCAGTTCGGGGAGGCGCTCGGCGAGTCGGGCGAGCGGCTGGCCCGCGTGGTGGCGGACGTGGCCGCGGCGGAGCAGCAGCGCGCGCAGGAGCTGCGGCAGCAGGTGGAGGTAGGTCGGGACGTCAGGTCGGGACGGCAGGTCGGGGCGGCAGTGCAGGGCGGCAGCAGGTGGAGGTAGGTCGGGGCGGCAGTGCAGGGCTGTGTGGGAGCAATGGGTGTCGGTTTGACTTTGTGATGTGATGTGTTGTGGTGCGATGTGCTGAGCAAGCAAAACGTGAAGTCAATGTTGTTATTGATTGGCGTCCTACCAGCGGCTGTGTGCGGCGGCTATAACGTATGCCCGGTCGACCCAGTAACCTGTCTGGCGTCTATAATAACCCATGAACTTCTGGTTCGACCATTTCATCTAACGATCGTCCCTCTGGTCGTCTCCAGACGCTGGAGGAGAAGCTGGTCGCGCAGGCGGCGGCGCTCGAGGCACACGACCAGGCGGTGCGGGAGCTGACGCTGGAGCAGACTGTGGAACTGGAGCGGGCCGAGGAGCGCGCCACGCGGCTGGAGCAGGAGCTGGAGGAGCAGCGGCTGACCGCTGGCCGTCTGCGCGCCCAACTCGACGCCGGGACGGACCGGGAGCGGATCGTGGCCATCCTGGAGGCCAGCTTCCAGGAGCGCGAGCGGAAGGCGGTGGAGGCGTGCGCCGACCGGCTGCGGGCAGAACAGGAGGCCGAGAGGAGGGCGGCGAAGGAGGCGCACGACGCCCAGATGCAGCGGCACGCGGACGAGCAGCGCACCAAGCTCATACTCGAGTGGAAGGAGGTGCGTGTTGGGACGGGGCGGGGACAGGTGTGCGGAGAGGATGTCTGTTCAGTGGAATGAGTAATGTATGGGGTGTTTCCTGTGACACGTGGGTTGTTTCTCGACTGCAACTGATTGGAGAGCTTTCGGAACTTTGTATATGGTTTCCGCGATGTTGTCTTATTTAATTAAGGGGCGTAATGACTCGCAGCTTCACTATTACCCAAATCGTCTTTACACCACCTCGTCATCTGTACCTCACTCTCCCCGTCTCCTCCGGTGTCTCCCGCCGACAGGTGAGCGAAAAGCAGAAGCGCGAGATCGAGGGGCGGGCGCAGCGTCACCTGACGGAGCTGCAGGCGGAGCAGGCGCACCAGGTGGAGCAGCAGGTGGCGCAGGCGGCTGCCGAGCAACAGACGGCCGTGCAGGCGGTCACCGAGCAGCTGCGGGCCGAACACCGGGCGGAGGTGCAGGCGCTCCGCTCCAGGTAGGTACCGTACCGAACCGGACCGGACCGGACTGGCACATACCGCCGACTGTTAGACGGTCGGGCTGCTGCGGGGGGCGGGGGGTGGCAGGATAGCCGCCGCAGTAGCCGTGAAGTATGCGACATATGACCGTGCGGTGCCCTAAAGCACAAATCATCATGGAAAGTGGGTTATCCTTATCTGGAAATGGCTTTGATAGTGGATAGGTTCGGTCGTGGAGTAGGTAACGAATTCCAGGGGATTATCCGTCATCTGAGGTGTTATAAACGTTGAGAGACGTTATTCGTAATTTTATTCTGGTTTCTGTCAAGATCTTGAGCGTTTCCGATAATGTATGATTGATATTGTATTTAATTAACATTGTCATGGTCTTACTACCTGCTACCAGCTGTTCTCACTCTTAATCCATTCATTCACTCATTCATCGTTTCATTCATCCATTCATTCATGTCAGCCATTCTTAAAGCCTTTTTCCTCTGCGGTATTTATGTCGACTGACCCGGCCGTTTGGTATGCCTCAGGTTCCGTATGATGACGTCCAACCTGGGCTCGCCGTCTGACGGCAGCTCTGAGAATCTGCCCGTGGGCTCGCCTCCGTCGGAGGGCGCCGTCGGCGGGGGCTACCGGCAGCGAGCCGACTCTGGCCGCCGCCTGCTGCACGCCGAGCGCGACTCGCTGCTGGAGCAGCTGCGGATCGTGCGCCGGGACGTGCAGAGTGCGGCGCGCGCGCACCCCTCGGTCGAGCTGCAGCGCGCCGCCGAGCGACTGGCCGACGGCGAGACGCGCCTTCTGCAGCTGGACACCTCCTCAGCCGGGGCGGAGGCCGCTGTCGAGCCCGGCCAGGACGCGCAGAGCGTGCGCCGGCTGCAGCGCGACAACGAGCGACTGCGCATGCAGCTGTCTCGCAGCACGAGCAGCCTGGTGGAGCGCGGCCAGGTGTCCATCGTGACCTGCAACGACGGCGACGCGGTGCTAATTGTGTGGGACGCCGACAGGATGCACTACCGCGTCTACCAGGAGGCCAACTTCCTCTTCTTCGTGCACGCCGACTGTCTGGAGGCGCTGGGCCTGACGCAGCAGCTGCGCCGGCAGTACGCCGTCGCCGAGGTGGTCAGCCACGAGTTCTGCCAGGCGCGCAAGGAGGGCAACAGGTACCGCGTGCCGCGGGGAACGCGCTTCTACCGGGTGCGCGTCAAGCCGTGGGCGCGGCTGACGGCGTCCAGCAGTGGCGGGGCCGGCGGCGGCGGTACTGCGGTGGCGGATATGACGGCCTCGACTCGCCGGCTGTCCCTCCGGTCCGAAGAGTCTGTCGAGACGCACGAGACGGCCTCCTAGGGCGCCGCGAGCGTCGCAGCCGCGGCGCGATTGATTCGGGTATGCTAGAGCTTTCCGAGTGGTTTGACGCGGGCGCAGGGCCGTCGGTGCGGAGGACATGGCGTGTTCGACAGGCTGCGGCCGCGCGTGACTTCTATATGCACAATATCGGCTGTCTGGCGCGACAGTGTCCGACCTCAACCATTTCCAGTGTTCATTTTTACTAACCAACTGCGGGAGGGATGTGGGTGCTGACGTGCGACGTACGGCGTACACCAGTTTTGTGCTTTATCGGGTGAATGTGTCCGCTCTCGTACATACATATATCCGACGTGAGGAATGCGGCGACCACCGGTGGCTGGCCAACCATGCTTGTACTTCGGCCTTTCACCACTGATGTATGAGATGAATCACGAACGAAATAAATACATTATACACTAATGCCTAAGAGTAATGTGCATAAGAGTAGAAGAGTAATGTCTTTATAGCCTTCATGTCTAATGTTTGTGATGTGTTTTGCCAATCAGTTGAAGGCTGTGTCATAAGCTGCGAACGGTATTCACCTTGATAAGTACGGTGATACGTGTTTCGTAATGATCGAGTAACTATAATTGAAAATGAGTGCGATTTTTGTCTGTAGTTAACTGTTGGAAGGAGTCGGGAGCCTGACCCGACTGCTCTCTTGAAGAATTTGCTCTTTACCCGAGAAGGCGCTTTCTAACCATCTTCCTGTCGGCACCTGTTTTTGTTTTGCGTGAGCCTTCTACGAAAATGTCTGATTATTCGGATCGCATCGCATCGGATAACATTAATTCGAACATTCCATAATTCCTTGCGGCGTTTCATGAAGAGCATCGGGATGAGACTCAGTGGCGGCGGAAGGTATTTTCGGATGGGCGGGGGGGCAAAGAAACCCAGGGCGCCCCCCCCCCCCCCCCCAAAAAAAAAATTGCGCGAAATTATATCCTCGGGTTTAGGCCACAATATTATACCAATAAAACGCCTTTTTGGGCGATGACCGAGCGCGCTCTGGTAAAGCTAAAACAGGTTTAAAATATGAGACGGTACGGGAGCACGCGTGCGCATTGACTGTGTCCCAATAATGAGTAACACATTCCATAGTTTTACCTTGGTTATACCCTAGTATGCATAGTACGTTCAGCTGAATGGAGATGTACAAAGTAGATGGCGCTTCCCTGGGACAAACTACATACAAACAATAACATGTATGAAAGTGAAATATTTACCTTGTTATTTATTTATCTGCATTTGTCTGTGACACATGTATGGTTTCAAATTGATCGTGCCTCAATTTAAAAGTGAAATAACGTTTTCTATTTTAAAATTAAATTATGGGAAATGAAAAAATATGCTCTAACATATGGTGACGAACAGTATAATCCATCACTATCTCTGGTTTGCATGTTATTTGTAAACATGTCATAGGACCGGCAATGAAGTAAGTGCTCCAAGAAGTGTGACAACGTCCCTGGTTGGCCAATGAAACAAATCGCTTACACTAAATATGTCGCTGTCCTTGGCCAAGTTAATCCGCGAAATGCATCACGGTTTTCTGAAACGTTTATTGATTGATTATGGATAAACGGTTGAGATAAATGTTTCATGTGTGCATTGTAAATACATATTTGTTGAAAATTGATGGGAAAAACCTGTATATAATTTGTTGTAATAAGTCGTGAACACTAAATAGTTCGCCGTCCGGGGCCAAGTTAAACTGCCGATTTCAATGCACTTTTTTCAAATGCTTGTTGATTGTTGATAGAAGTTTGGTACATATTCACAAAAGATAGAGTGCATGAAACATTATATGCCTTCATGACAAATAACGATGCGTAGGCAGGCTAATTTCCAATCGGTTCGATGTTATTAAAATATTGGAATTAAAAAAAATTGTAATTCAAAATTGTAATTACAAAAGTGTTATAAAATAATCGAACCTGGCCTAAACTTTACAGCAATTACGGCCGCAGGGACCCACGTTTAGAACGCTCCGCTCGCATTCGCTCGCTGCGCTGCGACTTACGGGGGGGGGGGGGCTGTCGCCAACCCCGGACCCCCAGACCATCTCGTAGATAAAACCTAACTCTACGGCGTAAATAAGTTGTCCGATGTATTTACGCGGCCCCGCCCCTTGCAATTGTCAAATGCGGAGAAAAAAAAACGTTCCAACACGTACGAACACTGAAAGACCGTTCCAACGAGAAGAAGAAATACGTTTCAACGAACCCACGTACGAACGCTTCCAAATGCGGCCCCACCGGCCCCGCCCCTTGCATTGTCAAAAATATACGGAGAAAATCCGTTCCAACAACACGTACGAAGGCTGCAAAAACGTTCTAACGAAACCGTTCCAACAGATCCAAAAAATATACGGATAAAAAACGTTCCAATTCAACACGTACGAACGCTGACAACAAAACGTTCTAACGAAACCATTCCAACGGATCCAAATCTTGGATTTTCACAAAGCGCTTGTAACATATTTTATGGTTCATCCCCCTTCAATATACCCTGGTTCAATGTACCCTGGTTCAGGGATGCGTGAAACGTCACAGAAAATTTTAAGTGAAACATGAACAAGTGTTTCATAAACTGGATAGAATCGGATGAAACTTTAACTTCGCGTAGATATAAACAAACGTTTTGTCTAACGAAAGGAAATTTGTCTTGCCTTGCTGATCATTAAATATTATATTTGTATCTAAAGATCCGCCAGAGTTTCAATCGACCTTGCTTCTACCTCACAATTTACAAGTCTGCTAAATTATTGTCTGTTGAAGTATATACGCTTTTGTATATCAAATATAAACGTTCGGTGTATATTGCTTCATCCAAATTAGCATCTGTTTTCGTGAACGGATACTATTTCCTTTCAAATCCATGTAAGATGAGACCTTGGAACACAGGTGGCCAGAGCGCTCCTCAGGCGGCCAAAGAGTACCCTCAAGCGGACAGAGCGCCCCCTCTCAGGCGGCCAGAGCGCCCCATCTCAAGCGGCCAGAGCGCCCTGTCTTAGGCGACCTGAGCTCCCCTCTCAGGCGGCAAGAGCGCCCCCTCTCAGGCGGCAGAGCGGCCCCTCTCAGACGGAGAGAGTGCCCCCTCTCAGGCGGACAGAGCGCCACCTCTCAGGGGCAGGGGGGGGGGTCGCCACCCCTGTCAAACACAAAGCGCCCCTCGGCTGAGTTGGGGGGGGGGGGGGAGCAACTGCCCCCCCCCCCCCCCCCTGCCCCCTCTTCCGCCGCCACTGGGATGAGTATAAATGTCTAACTCTCTTATCAGGGGTGCATCCCGCTTTTGTCAATATGAAAAATTCGGTTCCCTTATTTGCCCGCCATGGATAAAATAAGTACTTATTACTTATTTTACTTATTTTAGCCATGTGCCCGCTCTGCAAGCGTACATTTTTTGGTAGACAAAGAAGTACAACATCTAGCGATAACTGCAGTGACTGGCAGCAATCTGACAACCTGACGATATTTCCGGTACATAGACGGGTTAGATGTGGCACAGTGCCTCTGCAGTCATATAATCCGCAGAAGCCTAGTGGTAAGATGCCCATATTCCATGCGGAGTGAGTCGGTTCGAATCCCGGCGACGGCGCTTAGCTTTTTAGTCATAACAGCTTCGACTTAGAGCAAATCTTAGGTTTCGTCCCAATCGGACTTAGGGAATAGGTCACCTTGAAAGTTGTCTTGAAATTTGGCTATACGGGGTATTTCGAGCTGAAAAAAACGAATATGGCATTTGTTTGGACGATAGATGGATATCCGTCGAAGAGTTTCAAGTTTCGTGCCCCGATCGGGGCACGAAACAGCCGAACAGCGTCTTCTAAAAGGGCCCCTTTTAGAAGAAGCTGTTTCGTGCCCCTATCTCCTACCACGACACTAGTCAGGCGCGGATCCAGGATTTCGGTCAGGGGGTGCGTGCCATACAAAAAGTTGCGCCCTACGGGCGTGTTTGTATGGCGCGGCATGGGCGCGGCATGGGCGCGACCCGGGCTCGTGGGGGGGGGGGGGGGGGGAGGGGGCGGGACTAACGCCCCCCTCTGGATCCGCGCCTGCTAGTCCTGTGTCGAAATTACTTAGCGTAGAAAGGTACTTTTTTACCACAGCCCGTTTTTCGATCTGCTCTACAAATCTGCTATATCAGTTCAAAACCCCATTCAACTGATACTATTGAACTATTCCTTTTAAAGGGACATTGCCACCTTTCTGAAAGTTGTCAAATATACGCCGGTTGTACCCGAAAATAGAAAGTAAGTGCTGCTGAAAACGATGGTGATGTTTTTTTCGAAAACGACACTTAACTTGATAAAAATTAAGTTGTTTAAATTTGGGATGATGACGTCATATTGAGTTCTAGAGCTATATAGAAATCCTTTACGCTGCCAAAATATGGCACATTTTTTCTAGACAATTCTGGCGCTTTGAATACAAAACCAACCATTGAACGTATGCTTCTTCGTACACCACCGTCAAACTAGGAGCAGATTTATTCCAAATGTAGTTTGATATTTGAGGCATCTCGATTTCGTTGAAAATTGATACACTGACCATATCCGATACGCTGATCACGAATCCAATGTTTTTGATCTGGGATTGTTTCGTACCTTACGAAATACGGACGGTCATACATACATACGAACAGGGACGTCGGAACTATGTTCAAGTTGGGGGGAGGGGGGCCGGAGGCATTCTGAAGTCGATTCTTTCCATGCAACGCCCATAGGCGTAATGGTAAAATCAAAAATGTTGGGGGGGCTGCCCCTCCCCCCCCCCCTGTTCCTACGCCTATGCATAAGTAGGTCCGCCGGGTATCTCGATTTCGCTGAAAATTGTTCCACAAACCATATCCGATGCGCTGATCACGAATCCAATGTTTTTGGTCTTGGATTTTCGTATCTTACGAAATACGGACGGTCATACATACGAAGGTCCGCCGTATATCTCGATTTCGCTGAAAATTTGTGTACAGAGTACAGACCATACAGCATACTTAGGACACTGATCACGAAATCTTCCGTTTGATATTCCGATTTGTATTCTTGATGATTTTATTTCGCAGACAGTGTAATGCTTTCTACATTTATTTTCGTATCGCAGTGCAGGGAACAGTTAACAGTATCATACACGACATTGTGCCCACCCTTGACTAGCCAGATGCAACAACCTGATCAACTATTATCAAACCGAAATGTGCTTCCTTCACGAATAATGCGACAAAATGCATCCTTTGGTTACCAAAACCACACGACAGTGTCCCTATTCAGCCTTTACCGAGCAAAATAAAAAAAGGTACCGTACAACACAGCCATCCAGATTATTTAAATGAGAACGATCTGCTTCATGCAAAAACGCAGGTGAAGGGAAGGGAAATAGGCCGGCCGGAAGTGGGCGGCCACCTTGCTGCACTCGGTCAGCTGGCCAGCCCTGCCTGCCTCCTTCAAGGGACGCTTGGCCGCTGAGCTCGGCTCCGACTCGGACTGGGGCAGATGCTTCTTTACCGCCTGTGGGTAGAGAGGGGTGGTCAACTCAAGGGGGGGGGGAGCTCAGGTCATGGCACGACCACACCAACATACAGTACAACAACCAGTGCACAACAACCAGGGTCAGACACAGCAGCAGGTCACATGGGATCAGACACAGCGGCAGGTCACACGGGTCAGACACAGCAACAGGTCAAACGGGTCAGACACAGCAGCAGGTCACACAGGTCAGACACAGCAGCAGGTCACATGGGTCAGACACAACAGCAGGTCACACAGGTCAGACACAGCGGCAGGTCACACAGGTCAGACACAGTGGCAGGTCACATGGGGTCAGACACAGCAGCAGGTCACACAGGGTCAGACACAGTGGCAGGTCACACGGGGTCAGACACAGTGGCAGGTCACACAGGGTCAGACACAGTGACAGGTCACATGGGGTCACACAGTGGCAGGTCACACAGGGTCAGACACAGTGGCAGGTCACACGGGGTCAGACACAGTGGCAGGTCACACAGGGTCAGACACAGTGGCAGGTCACATGGGGTAAGACACAGGGTAAAACACTTTCTGTCAGTGCACCATCTTATGTACAGTATGACGTCACAGCATCATATGGTAACATCAGAAAAACAGAGGCATTGTGCACCAGGGCAGCATTTCCATATTTCTTCTGACAAAGCCGTTATTATTATAAATAGGTTAGATTAGGTTAGGTTGCATTAATACATCAGACAACTTATTCACGCTTTAGGGTTAGGTTTTGTCTACAAGATGGTCTGGGGGTCTGGGGTACAACAGCTCCCAGTAGGGCTGCAGCGCAGTGAGCGGATTGTTCTAAACGTTGGTCCCTGTAACCGTAATTGCTGTAAAGGTTAGGTCAGGTTTGATTATGTTATTATAATTGCTTCCTGACACACCCTGGTTAGGTTTAATGCCTTTGTCAGAAGAAATATGGAATTTTTGCTGTGGTGCACATTGCAGCTGCTTTTCTGATGTTACCATATGCTGCCATACTGTGAATGGAATTACACGGCGCACTGACAGGTACCTACCTGAGTCGAATATTACCTACCTGTATCACTTTTGGTCAAATAATCTTACATTTCCATAATTTATAATTTTGCTCACTGAACAATGAACATCATCACTAGCAAACATATTGATAGAACACCACTGGCGGATACAGTTGCAGTGGAATACCAGTGGGCATAGCCCCTGCCAAATGTGAACAAAATGCAGAAAATTGGCATGTTTCAGCATTTCATATACAATATAAGCAACTTTTATTTGGTGAAATGTGTTTTGAAATCCTCCTCAGGGTAACGTAAAAGTACAATTTCCTCTTTCAATTTTTTAATGTGTCAAAACCTTCTTTTCAATCTTAAAATAATGGCACATGGCACATTTTCCCACTTATTTTTTTTTACAAAAGTATCCGTCATAGGCGTCTGATTACCCAAATATTTTGTCTCCTAATGCTAAACAAATTGCCTTTTGTCTGGCTTATGCTCTTGTGATATTTGAAACGATAATCACAGCATAATTAGTGAATACGTTGATAGGAAAATAGGAACCTGTTGGGCCGTTAGCTGTTGGTAAATGAAATAGCATGACGACTCACCTGTACACCGTAGTATAAATCTTTGATTCGCCACACACAACACAGGGTATTCGAGGCATACCTGATTGCTCTTAAATTGAAATTATTGACTTAAAAAGATTCAAACTGGTCAAATGTTGACGGCACGGCGTAACACATCAATCAACAATCAAACATCACGATTCGCGATCATAGAAAATCAAGGTTTTATTCCAAACAAGTACACCCGGCCATAACGAGAGCTGACGTCATCGGTACAAAACTCCATATAAGGGTGGGCCTTACTAAGGCCCAAATTTTAAAATCACAATTGAATTTCTCTTAGACCAGATATCTGTGTTTGTTTTCAATGTTACCCCCCTAAGTTTCGCTCTAAGGCCACTAACATAGCTATCTCAACTCAAAACTAGTGTTAAGGTGGGAATGTCCCTTTAATGGCTACAAGCGGAAGGTTTCGTCCCGATCGGACTTAATGGCGGGGTAGGTTAGGTTAGTTGTACGAAATAAATATTGGAGAACCAAGTATGGACGATGCCCACACCGAATTTCAAAGCAATATCTATATGTGGCACTTATTTGTCTACCAAACAAATTACGCGCTCTGCATGAACTCAACTAGCGGAATGCTACCAACCTGGCAGCACTTTCTAAAGAATTTATACAGAAAACTCCCCAGCTCCGAGATTCCTCATAGTGTACTATCGATATTTATATTGAAAAGAGTGACTCGTTAAATATCATTGCTTTTTGATTGAAATAGTTATATATTTATTTCCAATGTATTGATATTAAATGTTAACTAAATTTGTCTTATTTTCCAAGTAAACACGATTTTGAATCTTTCATTCCTTGGACATTCCGATACCTAACTCATTCCAGCTCATCACTATGAGGATAACAACTTTCACAACGGGAGTCTTCAGCGAGATTGCGGGGTGTGAGGAGTGCTAGGTGGCTGCCAGTGTTTTATCGAAAGTGGCTGTGAATTGAAGGTTTTCGTTAGTGTAGCAAAGCTCTGGACAGATACAGATGGACATTGTGTGGTGTCAGCAGTGATTATTGCAGAGTGACATGAAGAACTTCAGAAGGATGGTGAACTTGTGACTGGGCATTGAAGCTGGCAAGAGTAAACAGCCTGACAATGTCAAGAATTGGCTGTTCGAGTACAGGAGCTGCTTTTGTATTGGTCTTCTCTGCTTTCTTAGGATTTGTTGTTGGATCAACAGATCTGGTGGTCCAGGCTCCATTTGAAATTGATGGTCAGTCTGCAAGGTTTCGTCTGGACTACAGACCAGCAGAGGGATATCCAGCACCAAATGCAACATTCACACCTGCTCAAATCAGAAGGGGAATCAGTCTGACAAATGTGCTGCCTGGTGCAAAATATGATGTCTCCCTGTATCTCACCAATGATAGCATCACTGATTGGCCTGCATGGTCTGAAACTCTTGACACAAGACCAAATGCCCCTGCAAACTTCTCTGTTGCTGTGAGGTCAGGGAAAATTGTTCAAGTGTCATGGCTCCCACCAACTGCTGGTGGCAGAACTGGCTACAAATTGAAGGTGATCCCATACTCTGAGCCCCAAAAATCTGTTCACAACATAATAATCAATGAGGACAAATCACCATTCACCTTGCGTGACCTTACACCTGGAGCATCATATTTCCTTGAGTTGTACTCCCGCTTTGGTGAAGCTGAAAGCTTGGATTCTGCATCAGCAAACATCACAACAATCCCAAACACCCCTGGAAGATTCATTGTGTGGTTCAGAAATGAAACAACTATGCTTGTTCTGTGGCAGCCACCATATCCTGCTGGCATATACTCAAAGTACAAGGTGTCCATTGATCCTCCAGATGCTCCTGACAGTGTGTTTGAAGTGGAGAAGGAGGGAGAACCTCCTGGACCAGCTCAGGCTGCATTCTATGGGCTGACACCTGGCCGTCCATACAACATTTCTGTTCAGACCATCAGCAAGGATCAAGTGTCCCTCCCTACCACTGCCCAGTACAGAACAGTACCACTGGCCCCCAAAAATGTGACATTTGACCGAAGGTCCCTGAAACCAAGATCATTTGTTGTCCGGTGGCAGCCTCCCAAGGGATTTGTTGAGTTTGACAAGTACTCGGTCTCAATAGACACACGGAAAAAGGCGCCGCAAATTATCGAGCGCGGACAGCCGACATCTGCCCTGTTCACCGAAGGACTGGAGCCTGGCGTGACATACAAGGTGATGGTGAAGGCTGTCTCTGTGAACGTCGCCTCGTGGCCGGCCGAGGGCAACGTGACGACCAGTCCGCTGCCGGTGATCGGCATGAACTCCACCACGAACCCGGAGACGGGCGAGATCTTCGTTGAGTGGCAGCCGGACCCGGAGAGCTACCAGGACCACTACCGCGTCACCTACCAAGAGCTGGAGACATTCAACGGCGACTCGAGTACCACTGTCGTGGGCGACACCAAGTTCAGCGTTGACAACCTACTGCCGGGTCGGAACTACAGCATCAGCGTATCCGCTGTCAGTAACTCGGTGCCCAGCGTCGAGGTGGCCATCTTCCAGTCAACCAAGCCGGCGACGCCCATCATCGAAAACCTGGAGCCCATCCCGGAGGGGCTCAACATCTCGTGGAAGTCGGATGTGACGTCGCGTCAGGGCCACTATGCTGTCATCTACACCCGCAACGATACCGAGGTGGATAAAACTGTGGAGACTGAGCGGCCTCGCGTGCAGTTGCGCGATCTGTACCCAGGCGCGGTCTACGAAATCCGCATATTCGCCATCAGTCACAACTTATGGAGCAACCCGCATAAGTATTACCAGGCCGTGTTCCCGAACGAGGTACGCGACCTGAACGTGACTGTGGTGTCGGCACGGAGCGTGCGCCTGGACTGGCGGCCGCCACGCGACTCCATCTACGACGGCTACACCGTGCGCTACACGACGGCCGACGGCCGTAAGACGGAGCTGCCGCTGACTACCAACACCAGCTACACGGTGCGCGGCCTGCTGCCCGGCTACCGCTACACGCTGCAGGTCTCCGCCGTCTCCAGCAAGGTCGAGTCGTGGAAACCCGTGTCCGTCCAGCAGACGCTGCCGCCGGCCAAGACGCGAACCGGTGACGTCCAAGTGCTCATCGACTCTAGCAATGTGACGCTCATCTGGCAGGTGCCCGACGGTTACGTGGACAACTACATCGTCTCCTGGTGGCCGATTGACGACCCGGCCAAGAAGGAGACCATCACCGTCGGCGAGACGCTGCAGGCCGGCAAGATGGCTGTGCCTGTCACCGGCCTGCGGCCCGGCGAACAGTACCTCTTCGAGATCTACTCGACGGCGCACGAGCAGGAGAGTGAGAAGATCACCATCAACGAGCGCACGCTGCCGCTGTTCCAGTCTACGGTGCAGCTGGTGAGCGGCGTGTCAGAGCCAAGCACGCTCACCATCACCTACACGCCGACGCCGGCCGCGGGCACCACGTTCGACCGATACCGATGCGTGCTGGCCGACGCCGACAAGCTCGACCAGCCGGTCGTGCGCAAGGAAGAGCGTATGGCGGACGACCCGAACCGCAGCTGCATCTTCAAGGAGCTGGTGCCGGGCCGCGTGTACCGCATGACGATGTGGACCGTGTCGGGTGGCGTGGCGAGTGCGCCCTACAGTCGCGACACCCGTCTGTACCCGGCGCCCATCACCGAGATAAACGCCACGCGCATTACCGACACCGAGATGACGCTGACCTGGGATGAGCCCAACGGCGAATGGGACGGCTTCGACGTCTACCACCAGGGCGAGGGCGAGGTGTCTGTCAAGAACATGGTCGTCAGCTCGCATTTCACCTTCCAGGAACTGACACCGCACAAGAACTATACGTTCACGATCCGCACGCTGTCGGGCAGCCAGTCGCGGCTGATGCAGCGCTCCGATCCGCTGTCAGCCAGCTTCGTCACCGACGAGAGCGTGCCGGGTCGTGTGGCCACCTTCACGGCCGCCGACGTGACGCCCAACCGAATCCGCTTCCGCTGGACGCTGCCCGACACGGCGCAGAACGGCGTGCTGCAGGGCTTCACCATCAGCTACGGCGAGAAGGATGCCAAGCGCGTGCTCGTGAAGGATTTTAGGCCGCACGAGTCGGAGGGCCTCATCAGTGGCCTCCAGCCGGGCCAGGCGTACACCTTCCAGATAAAAGCGCGCACTAAACCCGGCTTCGGCCCCGTGACCAACTATGAGAAGACGATGCCTGTCTGGCCGCCGCCGGAGCCGAACGCGCGCGTCTTCCCGACGGAGGTGTCCAAGAACGATACCACCATCCGCGTGCGCTTCCGCAAGAACTACTTCAGCGACGAGAATGGACCTGTGATCGGCTACAGCATCGTCGTGGCGGAGGACCACAACAAGGACTCAAGCGGCTTCGAGCTGCCCAACTGGCTCGACGTGCAAGCCTACGCCGTGTGGCCGCCATACCAGGTCAACCGTCCCTACAACCCGTTCACCAACCGCTCCGTCGAGGACTTCACCATCGGCATGGACAAGGCATGCGCCGAGAAGTGTCCGCGCGAGCGCTGTCACTGTAACGGCCCCCTGAAGCCGGGTACCAGCTTTGTGGTCAAGGTGCGCGCCTTCACGGCGCGCGACAAGTTTGCCGACACGGCGTACAGCCACCCGATCCAGACCGACAAGGACTACACGAACGTGCTGGTCGCTATCTTCGTGCCGCTGCTGGTGCTGGCGCTCATCGCCGTCGTCATCGTCATCATGCGTCGGCGCAACATGGCGCCATTCTACATGACAAAGGAGATGCGGCACCACAAGGACGACGACATGTCGCTGCGCGACTCCATCATCGAGACCAGCCGGCCGGTCAAGTTGAAGGACTTCCTCGAGCACTACCGCTTCATGTCGGCCGATTCGGACATCCGCTTCTCGGAGGAGTACGAGGACCTGAAGCAGGTCGGCCGCGACCAGCCGTGCACGTTCGCCGACCTGCCGTGCAACCGGCCCAAGAACCGCTTCACCAACATCCTTCCGTACGACCACTCCCGCGTCAAGCTGCAGCCCACTGACGACGAGGAGGGCAGCGATTACATCAACGCTAACTACGTGCCTGGCTACACGTCGCCGCGCGAGTTCATCGTCACGCAGGGCCCGCTGCACTCGACGCGCGACGACTTTTGGCGCATGGTGTGGGAGTCCAACTCGCGCGCGATCTTGATGCTGACGCGCTGCGTGGAGAAAGGCCGTGAAAAGTGCGACCACTACTGGCCGTACGACATGCAGCCGCAGTACTACGGCGAGATCCAGGTGGTGGTGCTCAACCAGAGCCAGTTCCCCGACTGGACCGTCTCAGAGTTAAAGGTGATGCGCGGTGACAGCTCGCGCGTCGTGCGACACTTCCACTTCACCACGTGGCCAGACTTCGGCGTCCCGGAGCCGGCACAGGTCAGTGCCGCGAGGCGGGTCGTGGGGTTCTGCTGGGGCCGGGGCGGAGGGCGTTTGGGTGGGACGGTGGAGTTGGGGACGGCTGTGGGTGGCTGGGAGGCAGAGGTTTGAGTTTGATAACGATCTTGCTGGTGTTTTGTTTGTTCTGCCGGCGCAGTTGCGCAGCTGTCCGATTTCCTCGGTGTGTGTGGAAAATCCGACTCCTGTCCTGCAAGTATTTGTGACGCAGCATTGCTGGCGCCGCATTCTGTGCTCACTGCTGGATACGACCATGCCTGTCTCCTGATTTGTCTGAAAAACGTCCCATTCGCCTCCTACACACGGGTTTACAGTCCTATTCTGCAGGTATATGTATTGTTCTGGTTCCGTTGCATTCGTCCTATTGCCTTTGCTACTGCGTTTAAAAGGAGATTTCAGAGCTCGAGACAATGGGCACTGGGCGTGGCCTCAGACCCAGTAGGTCTGTTGCTGGGTCTAAGCTTACTAGCTGGCATGCCAGACCCATCACAGCTGCCTCGGCACGTGTCTTACCATGACACAAATATGTATTCATTGCGTAATATGGGGTACAGTGTACACGTGATTTGTTTGGTTTCGCTCTGGTTGTGATGTGTCATGTGTCATTGGTGCGCCATCGGAGCCGCAATCGAGCGTGTATGAGGATCTCTCAAGAAGGTGTGAATATTGCTGCATATTTCAGCTGTCTCAGTCACGATGGTCTGGGTGGAAACCGGTATATATCAGATGGCCGGTTATGTTGAAGAATAACTTCACTCTCTTACTAGTCTTACTTACTATCACGCAACATTCTGCATTGGATATTCGTGGATTATTATCTCGTTTATCACTATTGTCTGACAGTCGTAGATTCAGAATGGCTGCCCTGTTTACGTTCCGTCTTGTTGGGCTGAAAGTGCGCGCCAGATGGCCGCCGCTTAGCGGCTCCGTAGTAACTGGGGACGGTGCCGTTTCCCGTATTCGAAGAAACTCGGGTTGGTTGCTCTCGCCACAGCCCTCCGGCGCCGTATGCTCGCTTTCGCGGCTCGGTATCGGTCGCTTCACTGACAACTGTCCACGGTGCCGGTGACGTCACGACTGAACAGTCACGGTACGAGTGACGTCACTGGCGATGTTGATGACGGAAAACTGTCCAGGTCACCTCCGATTTCACTGAATCGCGTTTTACTGTGCCTCGTATGGCGCTTAGGTCCGTTTGCTGCACGCTGAAAACCGCCTACGGGCGATGAACCTGCCTATTATATTGATAGGTACCTTGACGAAAAAGAGTCGGACCCATTCTGAACCACAATCTCGGGCACACCAATTTGAATGGAAGCGTTAGACAATCACGGTCCTATTGGTCTTCCGCTGGACAGTATCTCCATCAGGTCGTACCGGTACCAGTGTCTTTTAGGTCGTATGGTTTAATTTCAGTCGCACGAATACCATTTTGCTGTGACCTGTGCTTGTATGTTTCCCGGACGAATGGCGCAATAGTTTTCACCTGCCTACAGCTGTTTAAGATATTCACGTTACCGATTTTCGTCTGCATCCATCTCCGTCTGTTTTACGAGACAGAAAGGTCTCGTCTGTTAGACGTGTGGGAGAATGTCTTAGTCTCAGTGAAGTCCATTCTCGTTGATATCTGAGCGGATCATTTCACTTGACACGCCTTCTCGCTGCCTTCTTATTATCTGCATTGGTGGCCGAGTGGGAATATTGACTGTCGGCGACGTGATAGCCTGCGTCTTGGCCAGACTTGTAAACGATTCACTTTTTAATGAATAGATTCATCAGGGATTCCCGTGAAACCTCAATTATTCTATTCTGATGCAAAGTACCATTCAGCGTAGTGAATCGATTCATCAGTGATTCACGGCTCAGCGCAATGATTCAACTCTGATTCTGATTCTGACACTCGTAATGTGTTCAATGTTATGCTCTGCAGTCTTCTCCCAGGTAATTATTATATCGGTAGATACGCAGGTAATAGGTATGATAGCCTAAATCAGGCATCATGAATGCTCTGCTGGCAGGGTTTCATCACATGGTACCAACAGTGCCTGCCTAGTCGTACAACATGAAACTCGGATTTTGCTTCGTACAATCGGTTTGCATCGATTCATTTGGTGATTCTACGCAGCGCCAACGATTCAACTGATGATTCACATTGCATTGATGTTTGCGTAAAATGAATCGATTCGCCTGTGATTCTTCGCCAAATGATGTGATTCTTGAATCGTTAGTCGATTCACTGTGAATCATTTACAAGTCTGGTCTTGGCTTGTCTTCGCCGGTCCGATTCCGTCCATGTCCGTTTGGGTCCGTTTGGGTCCGTTTGGGCCCGTTTGGACCCGTTTGGGCCCGTATGGGCCCGTGTGGGTCCGTCTCCCTTCCTGCGGACGTGCCTCGGTACACGGGCGGGAACGGTGCCGTGCTGGCGGCGCTGCCCGGATGTGAAACGGCCGCTTGGCACCGGACTGGACCGTCAGCAGAACGGCCGTTACCACGTAACGAGCGGTCCGTGCTCCGGTGCCAGGGGCGGGCCGGCCGGCCGACAGTGGCAGGGACCAGTCCAGTCTAGGAGTCACCAGGATCCGAACGATCAGGGTCCCCGGTGTCTGGACAGTCCCCGCGTGTCCGGACAGTCTCCGCTGTTCGTCCCGGCGGACCGGATCGTATCACCCGACTCTATCCGAACCTCTGGCTGGCTGTTCTGTGGACCCAGAGTCTGTCCTCTGGCTGTCTGTTCTGTGGACCCAGAGTCTGTTCTCTGTCTGTCTGTTCTGTGGACCCAGAGTCTGTCCTCTGGCTGTCTGTTCTGTGGACCCAGAGTATGTTCTCTGGCTGTCTGTTCTGTGGACCCAGAGTATGTCCTCTGGCTGTCTGTTCTGTGGACCCAGAGTCTGTCCTCTGGCTGTCTGTTCTGTGGACCCAGAGTATGTTCTCTGGCTGTCTGTTCTGTGGACCCAGAGTATGTCCCCTGGCTGTCTGTTCTGTGGACCCAGAGTATGTCCTCTGGCTGGCTGTTCTGTGGACCCAGAGTATGTTCTCTGGCTGTCTGTTCTGTGGACCTAGAGTATGTCCTCTGGCTGTCTGTTCTGTGGACCCAGAGTCTGTCCTCTGGCTGTCTGTTCTGTGGACCCAGAGTATGTTCTCTAGCTGTCTGTGCTGTGGACCCAGAGTCTGTCCTCTGGCTATCTGTTCTGTGTGTTCTCTGTCTGTCTGTTCTGTGGACCCAGAGTCTGTCCTCTGGCTGTCTGTTCTGTGGACCCAGAGTCTGTCCTCTGGCTGGCTGTTCTGTGGACCCAGAGTCTGTTCTGTGGACCCAGAGTCTGTTCTGTGGACCCAGAGTATGTTCTCTGGCTGTCTGTTCTGTGGACCCAAAGTATGTCCTCTGGCTGTCTGTTCTGTGGACCCAGAGTATGTCCTCTGGCTATCTGTTATGTGTACCCAGAGTCTGTTCTCTGGCTGGCTGTTCTGTGGACCCAGAGTCTGTTCTCTGGCTGTCTGTTCTGTGGACCCAGAGTATGTCCTCTGGCTATCTGTTATGTGTACCCAGAGTCTGTTCTCTGGCTGTCTGTTCTGTGGACCCAGAGTATGTTCTCTGGCTGTCTGTTCTGTGGACCCAGAGTATGTTCTCTGGCTGTCTGTTCTGTGGACCCAGAGTCTGTTCTCTGGCTGTCTGTGCTGTGGACCCAGAGTATGTCCTCTGGCTATCTGTTATGTGGACCCAGAGTCTGTTCTCTGGCTGTCTGTTCTGTGGACCCAGAGTATGTCCTCTGGCTATCTGTTCTGTGGACCCAGAGTCTGTTCTCTGGCTGTCTGTTCTGTGGACCCAGAGTCTGTTCTCTGGCTGTATGTTCTGTGGACCCAGAGAATGTCCTCTGGCTATCTGTTATATGGACCCAGAATCTGTTCTCTGGCTGTCTGTTCTGTGCACCCAGAGTCTGTTCTCTGGCTGTCTGTTCCGTGGACCCAGAGTCTGTTCTCTGGCTGTCTGTTCCGTGGACCCAGAGTATGTCCTCTGGCTATCTGTTATGTGTACCCAGAGTCTGTTCTCTGGCTGTCTGTTCTGTGGACCCAGAGTATGTCCTCTGGCTATCTGTTATGTGGACCCAGAGTCTGTTCTCTGGCTGTCTGTTCTGTGGACCCAGAGTATGTCCTCTGGCTATCTGTTCTGTGGACCCAGAGTCTGTTCTCTGGCTGTCTGTTCTGTGGACCCAGAGTATGTCCCCTGGCTGTCTGTTCTGTGGACCCAGAGTATGTCCTCTGGCTGGCTGTTCTGTGGACCCAGAGTCTGTTCTCTGGCTGTCTGTCCTCTGGCTGGCTGTCTGTTCTGTGGACCCAGAGTCTGTTCTCTGGCTGTCTGTTATGTGGACCCAGAGTCTGTCCTCTGGATGTCTGTTCTGTGGACCCAGAGTATGTTCTCTGTGTCTGTCTGTTCTGTGGACCCAGAGTATATTCTCTGTGTCTGTATGTGTGTCTGCGGACTCGGTGCCAGTCACGCTCCGCTCGCCACAGTGTTCGTTGGAAGGGTTCGGAGGGGTCAAACTACGGGAGATGCACCATTCGAAAGCTGAGCTCACGCGCAATCTAGCAATGCATTTTTTTTTTTAATCCATCGAGCGCCTTTTTTTAAATCTCCATTTTGTCCGAAATCGCGCCCCTTTCGTTTGGCCAGGGCTATCACGTATGGTATGGCGAAAATGCAGACCAATGCCATGTCTACCGATTCGTCATGCTATGCACGTCAATGTCTCATAGAATCCGAAGCTATTAGATGGTTTGGTTGGTGTCACGGCTGCATCAAAGCCAAACGCTACCGGTGTCGGCACTAAGGGGCACTGCCGCCCACGCATCACGCGCAGAATCGCCCCTCGCGACACCCGAGCTGAGCACTGCGCGCCACCTTACGGGCTTACGGAGAGGGCTCTCGGCCAGTCACGGACAAACGGTGCATCGCATGTTCAAAAACCTAGCTCTGTCCTCTGGCCCTGGCCAAACGAAAGGGGCGCCCAGCTATCCAAGGAGATCGTGGCAAATTTTCAGCCACCTCCGATCGCTACAAATGGTACTTTTCGACAATTGTGTGCACCATATTTGCCTCGACCGGGACTGGACGCTGGCCCGGCTCTACCAACTTCGAATCTGTACACGATGTGACGTCAGAGGCCACGGCGCGGCCGCCGCCGACCGGCTGGCCGGTCAGGGTGAGGTCATGACCGGTGGCAGCCGCGCCGTGACCTCTGACGTCACATCGTGTACAGATTCGAAGTTGGCCGAGCCGGGCCAGCGCCCAGTCCCGGTCAGTGGCTACGTTTGGTAAATATGGTGCACTCAATTGTCGAAAAGTACCATTTGTAGCGATCAGAGGTGGCTGAAAATTTGCCACGATCTCCTTGGATAGCTGGGCTAGTGGACAGAGCTAGGTTTTTGAACATGCGATGCACCGTTTGTCCGTGACTGGCCGAGAGCCCTCTCCGTAAGCCGGGTCGGCGGAGCGCAGTGCTTAGCTCGCGTGTCGCGAAGGGCGATTCTGCGCGTGAGGCGCTGGCGGGAGTGCGCCTTAGTGCCGACACTGGGAGCGCTTGGTTTTGATGCAACCGTGCAGCCAACCAAACCATCTAATTAATGGCTTTGCATTCTGAGACCTTGACGTGCAGAGCATGACGAATTGGTAGACACAACATTGGTCTGCATTTTCACCATACCATACGCGATAGCCCTGGCCAAACGAAAGGGGCGCGATTTCGGACAAAATGTCAATAAAAAAGGCGCTCGATGGATTTGGGAAAAATGTGCATCACTGGATTCCGCGTGAGCTCAGCTTTCGAATAATGCATCTCCCGTAGTTTGACCCCTCCGAACCCTTCCAGCGAACCGTGGCCGGGCGACACGGGTGGCCGGCCGCCGTTTGCAATGAACCGGTGCGCGCGGCGCGGTGCCGCTGGCGGACAGCCGTGCGGCGGCGTGCATATAACTGTCGGCCCGACCTCGGCCCCGCTCCCATGGGTGCGCCTCCGGGCGGCCGGGCGGTGGGGGTGTGGAGGTCCGGAGACACCGCGGCCCCCGCTCCCATGGGTGCGCCTCCGGGCGGCCGGGCGGTGGAGGTCCGGAGACACCGCGGCCCCCGCTCCCATTGGTGCGCCTCCGGGCGGTGGAGGTGTGGAGGTCCGGAGACACCGCGGCCCCCGCTCCCATTGGTGCGCCTCCGGGCGGCCGGGCGTTGGAGGTGTGGAGGTCCGGAGACACCGCGGCCCCCGCTCCCATGGGTGCGCCTCCGGGCGGTGGAGGTGTGGAGGTCCGGAGACACCGCGGCCCCCGCTCCCATGGATGCGCCTCCGGGCGGTGGAGGTCCGGAGACACCGCGGCCCCCGCTCCCATTGGTGCGCCTCCGGGCGGTGGAGGTGTGGAGGTCCGGAGACACCGCGGCCCCCGCTCCCATGGGTGCGCCTCCGGGCGGCCGGGCGGTGGAGGTCCGGAGACACCGCGGCCCCCGCTCCCATTGGTGCGCCTCCGGGCGGTGGAGGTGTGGAGGTCAGGAGACACCGCGGCCCCCGCTCCCATGGGTGCGCCTCCGGGCGGCCGGGCGGTGGAGGTCCGGAGACACCGCGGCCCCCGCTCCCATTGGTGCGCCTCCGGGCGGTGGAGGTGTGGAGGTCCGGAGACACCGCGGCCCCCGCTCCCATGGGTGCGCCTCCGGGCGGCCGGGCGGTGGAGGTCCGGAGACACCGCGGCCCCCGCGGCCCCCGCTCCCATTGGTGCGCCTCCGGGCGGTGGAGGTGTGGAGGTGTGGAGGTCCGGAGACACCGCGGCCCCCGCTCCCATGGGTGCGCCTCCGGGCGGCCGGGCGGTGAAGGTGTGGAGGTCCGGAGACACCGCGGCCCCGCTCCCATGGGTGCGCCTCCGGGCGGCCGGGCGGTGGAGGTGTGGAGGTCCGGAGACACCGCGGCCCCCGCTCCCATGGGTGCGCCTCCGGGCGGCCGGGCGGTGGAGGTGTGGAGGTCCGGAGACACCGCGGCCCCCGCTCCCATGGGTGCGCCTCCGGGCGGCCGGGCGGTGGTGTGGAGGTCCGGAGACACCGCGGCCCCCGCTCCCATGGGTGCGCCTCCGGGCGGTGGAGGTGTGGAGGTCCGGGGACACCGCGGCCCCCGCTCCCATGGGTGCGCCTCCGGGCGGCCGGGCGGTAGAGGTGTGGAGGTCCGGAGACACCGCGGCCCCCGCTCCCATGGTTGCGCCTCCGGGCGGCTGGGCGGTGGAGGTGTGGAGGTCCAGAGACACCGCGGCCCCCGCTCCCAGGGGTGCGCCTCCGGGCGGCCAGGCGGTGGAGGTGTGGAGGTCCGGAGACACCGCGGCCCCCGCTCCCATGGGTGCGCCTCCGGGCGGTGGAGGTGTGGACGGCCGTCGCGGCGCCGTGTCAAGCCGTCCATGGTCGTTAGCGTCAGCGAAGGAAATGAGGAGGGAGAAGGTGAAGTGGAATGATTTCCGGAAATTAAATCAGTTCAGGGCTGTTGGCTGTAATCATGCTCAATTTGTCATTTTATGACAATGGCCAACAGAAACAAGTGGAGACGAATGTGAAAGTCATTCAGAAGGTTTCGCTCGAATTATCGCCTGGCAGGTATTAATGAGGACTGGCTGTAGACCGGTTACGGAGTGTTTGTGGAGTGGGTGTTGTAGGGGTGTAGGATGGTCCAAAGAACGGCACCCGACTAGGAGCAGTGTAGGTGTGGAGAGGTGGCGGAGTGGGTGCGGTCTCCTCTGCGTGAGGTGCGGACTGCGGGTGGTTCGTGTGACCTCGGCGGAGCGGCCGCCAGCGTCTGGTGACGGAGACAGGCACGACCTCGACTCGGCTGGACTCCGTATCCGGCTGGCGCCAACGTCAGAGGATTATTCGCAGAGAATAGTGACAGAAGCGAGCCTTAAGCCGCTCCGCTCGCGAGGCGTCGTGGGGCTGAAATAGAAACCGAAACTGAGAGACCGTTTTGTATCGTCTCTTTTGCGGTAGATTTGCATTTGGGACCAGTTATTGCATTTATTGCAGTTTTTGCAAAAATAAAGTAATATCGGTAACTTACGTGATCACTGACAGGTGATACTCGCAACTAGTCCCGCATTTTTGAGTGCAATAGCCGGTGTAATTTGTTCCGAACTGGTTCTCGCTCACATTTGCATACCCCAGTTAGACTGGAGCGCAGAAATTCGGAAGCCATCAGAAGATAAGGCAACGAATCAGCTTTCGAATGTGGCGTGACTTGTAAGTATTGGATACTTATATATCCTTACATTTGTGCTCTGCTCTTTCGAACTTCAGTGCGTAGTATCTCCCGCGCCCCTGAAATGTCGGCGTCTTGTTATCTCACACCACGATAAATCACACAGGGCTGCCGCCTCTATGACCTTCATCTTGTCCGAAAGAGCAATGCCGCCCCAATTTTCGTGATGACCCTGTCCCCGTATGATGCTCTAGTTGGAGCCATTGTGCGTCGCGACAGGCATCGGTCTGTTGGCTGGATGATGGGACCGATAAGCCGCATTGTTCGTCTAATACCACCACTCTGTGAAGTCTGAATACACTCGGCTTCGTGCTCGGGACAATGCGATCAAGGTAGCTCAGTGTCACTTGCAGTGCGCTGTGTAGGACCTGCAACACAGTACAGACGCTGAACACTGAATGACGTCAGTCGTCCTGGCGTTTGGCGCGGCGTTCAGCCCAGTCTGCTTCCGCCGCCTCTGTCGCACACCTGTCGCCCCGCGTCTCGCCTCTGTGCTGCACGCTGCGGTCACCCTGACAGACGCTGGCCCCGCCTCGCTCCCCGTCGCTGTCTACGTCACGTGGGCAAGGGCGCCGCCACCTTACGAAAGTTGGGGGGGGGGGGAGGCATTCTGAAGTCGATTCTTGCCATGCAACGCCCATAGGCGTAATGCTAAAATCCGAAAATGTTGGGGGACACGTCCCCCCGCCCCTCCCCCCCCCCCTGTGGCGGATCCCCTGCACGTGGGGTAACGTCACAGCGTGCCGCCGCCGGCTCGGCTTTGTGGCCGGTCACGTCCCGGCCCTGGCCGGTCCGGCTAGACTGGTCCGGCCCGGCGCAGCAGGGTGGGGGCGGCAGCAGGGACGTGGGGAGACCGGACAGACCGGTATGGGGTGGACGTGGTACGCCGCGCGAGGCTGGAGATCGATCATTTGCAGCGGTTGGGTCGCTCACGTACCGTGCTTTGTATCCATGTTTAGCATGGGCTATTTTTGCACAGAAGTTTCGCAACCGTGTGAACGATTGGGAAGGATTGAGTCAGGCTTTTTTACTCCCGAATACCTACTGTTCGTCTGAGTCGAAGTCGTCTTGGGTGCCTGCTGCCTGGCCTGGCTCGCGAATCCGGTGTGACGGATTTCCTGGTAACCGGACAAAAATCAAAAAGTCAAAGTCAAAGGACAAAAAGTCAAATAGGCTAAAAGCCAAATGCAAAAAGTCAAAAAGCAAAAAGTAAAACAGGCAAAAAGTCAAATGGGATGAAAGTAAAATGCAAAAAAAGTAAAAAGGACAAAAAGTCAAATGCAAAAAGTCAAAAGGATAAAAGTAAAATGCGAAAAGTCAAAGGCAAAAAGTCAAAAGGGCAAAAAGCAAAAAGTCAAAAGGGCAAAAAGTCTAATACAAAAAGTAAAAAGGTCAATGAAATAGCTGTGTCATGGCTCCGCGTCACGCCAAAGCTTGTGGTGAGAGTAAGTTTCTTCGCTTCGCTCCATACAGGACACTTGTCTTGGGCGTTAGGTAAGTCGAACTGCAAAAAGTAAAATGCAAAACTCACAAAATCAGAGGGAATATAGCTCAACTGTCAATGGCGGCTGCACCAGTTCAATACGCCATGCAAAGGTGAACTGCTTTTGATTAATTAAAAGCCGTTTTTATCATGTCCGTGAAGTTAGCGACGGATTCGGATTATAATTCAGCGTCGAGTAGCGATTCGCTTAAAAATGTGGTTACTGGTCAACTTGACACGCTGATCACGAACGTGACAATCATTTTGACATTGAAGGTCATTTTCAAGATCAAACGACGAGGTGGCTCAAAACGACTCGAAGTTTGTGTCCATTTGTCCGATTGCAAAAATAAAATGGTCTCATTCGATTCCCCGTGTCAAGCCTCCGCATAAGTAACCTCACTCGTGGCAGGTGTCAGAGCGGTATCAGGCACGGCATAACATTGCATAAAGAACATATTGATCAGACACGCATGAGGCCGGCAGGCCTTAGCCCGACACCACTTAAACACCGGGCCCGAACTTCGGGCCTAGCACTGGCTCCGTAGCCCTGAAATTTGCATTGCTAGTAGGTGATAAACAGCCCGATATAGCGAACGTGATTTTTTTTTTTTTTTTGCCTGCACTGTACAAATATCTTTGAAGTTAACGGATTAATGTATTGACTTCTGCTCGCTTTATCTTTCCATTATCTTGTCGGATGTTTCGACTTTTCCGCATTTTAATTTTTGTTTGACTTTTTACGCTTTTGACTTTTTGCATTTGACTTTACCCCTTTTGACTTTTCGCCTATTTTACTTTTTGCATTTGACTTTATTTATTTGACTCCTTGCCATTTTACTTTTTGTCCTCTCGACTCTTTGCGGTTTTTACTTTTTGCTTTTGACTTTTGTCCTTTTTACTTTTTGCTGTTTTTCCTTTTTGCATTTGAATTTTTGTCCTTTTGAATTTTTGCCGTTTTGACTTTTTGCATTTGACTTTTAGCCGATTTGACTTTTTGTCTTAGACTTTTAGCCGATTTGACTTTTTGTCCTTTGATTTTTTCACATTGAACTTTTTGTCCTTTGACTTTTATACATTGGACTTTTTGTCCTGGAATCGGATTTCCTCCCAGTTTGAAGTGTATCAGCTCGTCACACCATTCGGTCACTCGTGCACGCTGGACCACTTTTGTTTCTGTTATTAGTGTCGGAATTATCTGATATTCTGGATTTGCTATCATATGATCTTAATATTTGTCTTTGGCATGCTTTCACAATATAATCTGTTGGAACACTTTACGGTATGAAACGGCCGTAGGCGAACATAGCTCTTATAATCATACTTTCTCCTGGCAAAGCAAAGGTAATAGTTGTAGTTCCTGCACGGTTATTATCTATATGTCCATTATCCACTTTATCCACATATATGTCCCGTCTTCCATTGCACAAAGACGCGATCGCATTAAGAGTGTGTTCTGCCCAACATGATAGCACGCGTTGGTGCATGATATTGCTGACCGTAGCCAGCGGCGTACCCAGGATTCACTCCAGGGGGGGGGATTTTATCAGGGGGCACAAGGTACACACACCAAAACATAACTCACCGGATTTGGCCCACTATATTTTTAGAGGGGCATATTTTCAACAACAAAAAACGCACAAAAAAATTGCTTTCATTTTTTTCGACTAGGGGGCCCCAAGATACATACAAACTCGCCGTATTTGGCCAAGCCGGCCAAATACGGTGAGTTTTTGTGGAAGTACCGTGGGCACAGGTCCTATTTCGTGTACTGATGCACTAGACATAGGGGCTAGGTCCAAGACAAAACACAACGTGCTGCGTGGTGCTGCTGCGCCGCCGCGCTGCATTTGACCGAAGTCTCTATACCAAATCTGGTAATCATTTCACCAAAAATAGTTCGGGTGCAGACAAATTCAGAGACCCACGCCAACCCTCCCGCCAGGGGCGGATACAGGGGAAGGAGATCGGGGCTATAGCCCCCCGCCCTCCCCCTTCGGGCAATCTGAAGGCAAACAAAATGTGTTAAAAGTTGAATTGAAAATGGGGCCCCACTCAAAATATAGTGGTCCAAATCCGGAGAGTTTTTTCATGTTGGGGTTAGGTAGGGGCCCTTGACTGCCTTTCGGGGGCCCTGTACCTATACATTTTTAGTTAATGGGGCAAGTGACTGACACGGGGCCCTGCCTTGTACCGGGGCCCGTGTTCAATCCCACTACCCGGGGGCTGTCAGTACCACTACCAGGGGCCCCCTGACCGACAAAAGGGTTTCTGATGGTCACAGGGGCCTCCGAGATGCCGGAAAGAGGAGCCATCTGGCTGTCTTCTTTTTTTTTGGGGGGGGGGGGTGGGGGCTCGTGCGTATTCGTTTCCAGCAAATAGGGCCCCTGACGGGGGGCCCCTGGGGTACCACTACCAGGGGGGCCCCTGGCCGACAAAAGGGTTTATGATGGTCCCAGGGGCCCCCGAGATGCCGGAAAGAGGAGCCCTCTGGCTGTCATTTGGGGGGTGCGTATTCGTTTCCAGCTAATAGGGCCCCTGACGGGCATGGGCCACGGGGCCCCTATCTTGTACCGGGTACCCCTGGCTGGCACCAGGGGCCCCCTATACTCTGTAGCACTACCCGGGGCCCCTGACCGACAGAGGGCTTTATCATTGATGCAGGGGCCCCGAGTAGCGCAAGAGGCATTGTATCCGCCCCTGGGGCCCCCAGGTGAGGATAATTTTAGGGGGAAAAATACGAAAGTTGAGTTTTCTATATATATATATATATATATATATATATATATATATATATATATATATATATATATATATATATATATATATATATATATATATATATATATATATATATATATATATATATATATATATATATATATATATATATATATATATATATATATATATATATATATATATATATATATATATATATATATATATATATATATATATATATATATATATATATATATATATATATATATATATATATATATATATATATATATATATATATATATATATATATATATATATATATATATATATATATATATATATATATATATATATATATATATATATATATATATATATATATATATATATATATATATATATATATATATATATATATATATATATATATATATATATATATATATATATATATATATATATATATATATATATATATATATATATATATATATATATATATATATATATATATATATATATATATATATATATATATATATATATATATATATATATATATATAATATATATATATATATATATATATATATATATATATATATATATATATATATATATATTGTTTGGGGGGAAGAATGGGGCCCCCTCAAAACAAAGTGGGCCAAATCCGGTGCGTTATTTGTCAGAATCTGGAGAGGGGCCATCTGGAAGCCAGATGGGCCCTCTGAAAGGCAGAGGGGCCCTATGGAAACCAGATGGGCCTTTGGAGGCCAGAGCGGCTCCTCTGGAGGTCAGAGTAGGCCCTCTGGAGGCCAGAGTGAGCCTCATGGAGGCCTGATAGATCCTCTGGAACCTAAGGAGCCCTTGGCTGGTCTGGGAGTGCCCAGACTCTGGTCTGAGGCCCCTAGACTAGGTAAGATGGCCCCTGGTCCCAGACTGAGGGGTCCCAGGCCTGAGGGGTCCCAGGCCTCTGTGCTTTTCAGAGGACAACTATTTGCCTTCCAGAGGGCCCACTCTGGCATCCAGTGGGCCAGTTCTGACCTCCTGAGGGCCCATTCTGACTTCCTGAGCCATGTTGTATCTGGCTCAAAGCAGTTATGTTGTGACCGTCAGTGGCGGATCCAGGATTCGTTCAAGGAGGGGACCACGTTGCAAAGTGGGCTGCCCAGGGCTTGGTGGGCCCCCTTAGGCCTTAGTGGGCGCCCTCAAGCCTTGGTGGGCCTTTTTGACCTTGAAGACAAATGCAGGCTAGAATGGACCCTTTGAGTTAAAAATATGCCTTTCACATGCTAAAATGGGCCTCTAGAAACCAGAATGGGCCCGCTTCAAGTCAGAATGGGTCCTCTGGCGGTCAGAGTGGGCCCTCTGGAGGCCGTAGTGGCCCCTACGGAGACCAGAGTGGGCTCTCTGGAGGCCAGAATGGACCCTCTGGAGGTCAGAGCGGGCAAATTTACTTGCGATTTGTTTGAAAACGGGATGAAATTCGTTTCGAGTCACTTCAATCGGCTATGGGGCCCCTCGGGCTATTGGACCCCTTCAGGGCTCAAGGGGGGGGGGGGGTGGGGGCATGCCCCTCCCCCTCTGGATGTACCACTGATGACCGTCATGATTCATTGCTAACGCCAAGTGATGATAATAATGAATAAAGTAGCACGAGGGCATCCATCAGCTCAAAAACCGTTGCGCAGACTTTTGGTTGTGACGTCATAACTCGGTGACCTGACCTGACCTGGAACTTTTTCTGGTGTCAAAATGTTTCAAATGAATTGTTCTACCAGCCTACCAAACTTGATCGATGTCACTGAAGCGGATCGGAAGTTATGGAGAATAAATAGAGGGGCGAACGACCACTTGTGGCGTCCTGCCATTGCTACTAATGCATTTTTGCAAGGTTTCGGTTTTTCAAGGTGGTAGTTTTTGTTGTTGTTGAAAGGAGGACCAAAAGCGATGTGCTAAGTCTCTTAAGATCCGTGGAACAGGTTATGGGTGTTTTTTTTTCTTCGGAAGAGTGCATTTTATGTCACCCCTAGTGACGGATTGCTGTGTTCTCTGGAGCGCCCCTGTTCTATGCGTCTGTCGAGGACTGGAGGTCTCCACCCTGGTCTTGTTTGCCTTCCACAACATTTTCCACGTCACCCGAGGGCCGAGCCTCAGTTTACACTCCCCGGCGGTCCCAGGGGATGCCGTGCACCTCGTGCCAATCCACCTGCGGCTCCCCGGCTCCGGGCATCCGGTGCACCTCGTGCCGGCCCGCTGCTGCTCTCGCCCCACTACCCCCGGGGCAGGCAGCGCCGGCTGGCCACCCTATCATTAGTTTTGTGATGGCCGCGCCGCGAAACCGGTCTCCGCCGACCGCGCATGCGCACAGGTCGCCTACCAGTAGGACGAGCCCGTTACCTGCGCGATGGCGGTGACGGTGGCGGCGCGGCGTGGGAGGCACGAGCCTCTGCCGTGCGGCGCTCGGGGGAGACGTGCCCCCCTCCTCCCCCCACCGCCGTTGGACAGGTGGCGTTCTCGGACCGGTTGTCCAGCTGCTCGGTGTGAGCTCTGGTGCGTGATGTGGTGGATTTCGTGTGCTGACGGCGTGCCTCCGCTGCGGCTCATTGTTGCGACGCCCGGTCACGGTTCTACAGCGGCACACTGTCCGTGAGCTCCCATTAAACGCTGGTCGGCGCTGTGAGCGTGCCGGCGTTCCGTTGGCGCGAGCATTGTGTGGTCGCGTTTTTGTAGGGATGTCATCCGCCGCTAAAGAGTCGTCCACACTCAATTCCTGCAGTAGCTGGCTCCCGATACTTAACTGCGATGACGTCATTTGAATTTGTCCAGTCCCAAAGGTGTCGTTGTGCCTCCGACCTTTGTTTTAACCCCTCTGGCATCTTTGTAATAGCAGGCTGGCGTAATATATTTCTGTCTGCAATGTTTGTCCGGAAGGGGTAGTCGATCTCTGCACGAACGTTTGACATGGTGGTTGTTTGTGTCTTCATCACATCGTCTTGTGTCGTCTGACCTGCTGATTGTCTTTGTCCCATTACATTGTGTTGCGTCCGCGCTGCTTTCAAACTCCCTCGTTTGACCATCGTTTGACCTCGCCCCGTCCCGGTGCCCACAGGTGCTGGTGCGGTTCGTGCGCGCGTTCCGGGAGCGCGTGCCGTACGACCAGAAGCCAATCATCACACACTGCAGCGCCGGCGTCGGACGCTCCGGCACGCTCATCGCGCTCGACCGCGCCATCCAGCACATCCGCAAGTACGACTACATCGACATCTTCGGCATGGTGTACGAGATGCGGAAGGAGCGCGTGCTGATGGTGCAGACGGAGGTGCAGTACATCTGCATCCACACGTGTCTCAGGGTGGTGCTCGAGGGCAAGGAGAATGACGACCTGTCGTTGCGGGAGTCGCACACGAACATGGCCTACGACGATGACGAGGGTATCGCCGAGTCGGGCATGTGACGTGACGTGACGCCGAGACAGTGACGGCGTGCGGACAGAGAGGGACAGAGTGGCGGTGGTGACCGCGGGCGGTGCGACCGCCAGTGTGGGACCAACCGACGGGGAAAGTGTTCGTGCCTAGGCGCAGGTGCGCCGCTTTCACGACGGCGTTGGCAGCGGCGGCGCTGACCGAAGACGGCCGCCGCTGTGGAGTATTTATGAGCCGTGTGGAGCGTGTGAGAGTGCGAGAGTCTCCGTGACGAAGAGTACAAGTGTTTTGTAGGTCTGTTCTAATTGGATCGGAGAGGCAGGGCCGTGCGAGTCGCCGCCAGTGAAGCGCTTCCGGGTGCAACTGATGTTGGTAGCCCGTGGGCTCCAGTGCCGATGTGGATATTACACCTAGCTCGTGTTGTTGCCCTTACGAAGTACTTATTTACCCGCATTTTTCCCCGTCCTGTTGTGATACTGACATTTTATCTTTCCACAAATGATGGTACTTATCGTTTATATGCATTTCTACGAGCGAATGTGCGTCGCGTCGCGCTGTGGGCGGTAGTAATAATCCGTCTGGTTTGTCTCATGAGCGTCACAAACGCGTCGCCATCGCGAGACGACCGTGCCGTCCATCGTTCCGTCTGGAGACTGGATCTGCCTCTGGATCTGAGGGTCGCCTTTGTTACCGCGGCGCTGACTCCGGCCGCCGCGACGCAGCCGGGTTTCCTGATCCGCAACGTCCCCGGGTTTGTAGGGAGTTTTGTAATAAATATTTTTACCGCTGCGCTGGTGTCATGTGTCCTGCTGCTGTTACGTGGCGCGGGTGTGTCGCAGGGTTGGTGACTGTCGCCACTGGAGTTCGTCGCGCACCGGTGCCCAGCGGTGTGGTGTGTCGTCAACTGCGGGGCGGCGGCGGCCGCCGCGCTGCGCCGCTACTGCGTCGCAGTCACTGGCGCGTGGGCCGGTGCCGTGCCGTGCCCGCCCGCGGCGACAGCAGGGGCGTTATCAGGCTTCGAGGGGCGGGGTGAAGGTCGCTCGCGGGACGGGATCGCGGACGGAGGCGATTATCACTTCCAAGGAGGAGCTGTGGAGCGCTGAAAAACGCAACAACAGATGATGGTGGTCGGGATGACGTCAGCTGGCCTGTGACCGGATCCGGGTCTTCGGCTTCTGACCAGCCGTCGTGGCGGTGGGGCGTGGGTGCCAGGCGGCGCAGGGGCGCTGCCAGGAGCCGGCTCAGAGGGCTGCCAGCCAGGGTCGGTGCTGGAGTACCGCCCCGTGCGGGCCGAGAGGCTCGGGGGCGACTGGGGCGGGCCGCACCGACGGAAGACGCTGCCACGTCGCCAGCCACGCCGACCGAACAGCCGTGCTGGTGACCTTGAACCGGTGCCATGTATGATGAGGGTCAGGGGAGGGAGGGAGGGGGCGGCAAGCGATGTCACTTGGCTCCGGACAACGCTGTAAAACGTCTGTCTGACGTCTGTAAAATGTCTGTAAAACGAACAGTGCGCAAGAACTTCGCGAGTTAGATCGAACAGTGCGCAAGAACTTCGCGCGAGTGTGTGATGGAACAGTGCGCAAGAACTTGGCGAGTGTGATGGAACAGTGAAAGCTGCTGCTGCATATCTCCAGGGAGGGACTGAAAGCGCACGGTTAACGATTACATCAAGATGTAATGTATTCATACGGCTGATCAGATACGACGGCGGAGGATCTGCACCAGATCTATACACACTACAGTCTGTCAACGGCGTATGTAACACCCAGCTCACGAACATTGCACACTCCTTCAGACACACCCGCGCTTAGGCGCATTAGCATTGTGTATGCTGTTACGAGCCTGGCTTGACAGACTGTGTTCCCGCCATCTCTGAAGACTAGCTCAACTTGCAGCGCACACTCTGAGTCAGGCCCGGAAGCGTCTGCTCCACTTCACTTGGTGTTTGACCAGACGTCCGTGCGCTGTCACGGCGGCCGCTTCCGGCCCCATCATCTGTCGGCGCCGCTGGCCGGGTCCGTGTTTGTTTATGCGGAATCCCCCACGGCGCTGCGGCCGGTCACCAGTGCCAGGCCGGTGCCAGGCCGGTGTCAGCCTGGGGCGCGGGCGCTGCGATCCGAACCCGGTCACCGAGCTGTCGCTGCCCCGGCCACCGGCCAAACATCGGAACACTGCGGCCAGGTTACAGCGCGGCACCTGCTCCGCGGTCCTGATGTCGGCACGCCAGGAACACTGCGGCCAGGTTACAGCGCGGCACCTGCTCCCCGCGGTTCTGATGTCGGCACGCCAGCGGCGCGGCTGCTGACGGCGGGGTTAATGGTGCTGTCGTGAGCGGGCTCCGTGTTGGGCGTGGCATACCAGCCGTCACGGGGTCGCCTTGAACGCCAGTCATATGGAACCGGCCGGGCGGGGCCGGCCGTGAGTTTTGGCGGGGTTGCACGCCGGCTGTGAACGTGCCGCATTCCTACACATCGTCACGTGACAACAGTTTAGTATGTTGTGCCAATATTGCACACAAATCTGCCGATAAGTCTGCGTTCGTCACGTCTACTGAGACACCGGAATGACATGCCTGGTAGGGGGATCAGTTTGCTCATACCGACAACAGCATAGCTTAACTGCGCAATTTTCCTAGCAAGTTTGCGGGAATGAAGTCAACAAAGAATTGTGCAGCGGCCATGACTCGAAGCGTAGCATTGGCAAGTTTACAACGTTACGTGGAAAATGACAATCACATGCCAGCCGATCAGTGTAAATGTTGCCAGCAAGACAACACGATTATCCAAGGTCGTACTTGGCAGAGCCGCGAAACAAATGACGCCCAGTTTCGTGAGAACCGCAATCGGCAGCCGCCACTCGTTCTGGTTAATTAGAAACTTTAAATATACTTTCAGCACACCAGGGACGGGCGCCATCGGGGGGGGGGGGGGGGGGGGGCAGCTGCCCCACTGGCGTCAGCCAGGGGGGCAAACGTATATTTTGCCCCCCAGAATTTCACGGAGGCCCCACTCTAAAAAAGGTTCCCCTGCCACAAAGTTGTGGCAGCGGGTGGTAAAGTTGATTTCGGTTCTTTTTGCCAGTTCTGGCCATAGAACCGGATATTGTGTGGCCCTGGTCAATTTCCTGCATGGGGAAAGCCTGCATGAGACCACTGTAGGCCCCCAGTACTAGACAGTAGGCCCCCGGTACTAGACAGTAGGCCCCCGGTACTAGACAGTAGGCCCCCGGTACTAGACAGTAGGCCCCCGGTACTAGACAGTAGGCCCCCGGTACTAGACAGTAGGCCCCCGGTACTAGACAGAAGGTCGCCGGTATTAGACAGGAGGCCCCCGGTACTAGACAGGAGGCCTCCAGTACTAGACAGGAGGTCGCCGGTATTCGACAGGAGGTCGCCGGTATTCGACAGGAGGCTCCCGGTACTAGACAGGAGGCCCCGCCCCCGATACTAGACAGGAGGTCGCCGGTATTAGACAGGAGGCCTCCAGTACTAGACAGGAGGCCCCGACCCCGGATACTAGACAGGAGATCGCCGGTATTAGACAGGAGGCTCCCGGTACTAGACAGGAGGCCCCGCCCCCGATACTAGACAGGAGGTCGCCGGTATTAGACAGGAGGCCTCCAGTACTAGACAGGAGGCCCCGACCCCGGATACTAGACAGGAGGTCGCCGGTATTAGACAGGAGGCCTCCCGGTACTAGGCAGGAGAACCCGACCCCGGATACTAGACAGGAGGTCGCCGGTATTCGACAGGAGGTCGCCGGTATTAGACAGGAGGCTCCCGGTACTAGACAGGAGGCCCCGCCCCCGATACTAGACAGGAGGTCGCCGGTATTAGACAGGAGGCCTCCCGGTACTAGGCAGGAGAACCCGACCCCGGATACTAGACAGGAGGTCGCCGGTATTCGACAGGAGGTCGCCGGTATTCGACAGGAGGTCGCCGGTATTAGACAGGAGGCTCCCGGTATTAGACAGGAGGCCTCCAGTACTAGACAGGAGGCCCCGACCCCGATACTAGACAGGAGGCCCCCGGTACTAGACAGGAGGCCTCCAGTACTAGACAGGAGGCCCCGACCCCGGATACTAGACAGGAGGTCGCCGGTATTAGACAGGAGGCCTCCAGTACTAGACAGGAGGCCCCCGGTACTAGACAGGAGGCCCCATACTAGACAGGAGGCCCGACCCCGGATACTAGACAGGAGGTCGCCGGTATTAGACAGGAGGCCTCCAGTACTAGACAGGAGGCCCCTGGTACTAGACAGGAGGCCCCATACTAGACAGAAGACCTCCAGTACTAGGCAGGAGGTCGCCGGTATTAGACAGGAGGCCTCCAGTACTAGACAGGAGGCCCCCATACTAGACAGGAGGCCCCATACTAGACAGGAGGCCTCCAGTACTAGACAGGAGGTCGCCGATATTAGACAGGAGGCCTCCAGTACTAGACAGGAGGCCCCCGGTACTAGACAGGAGGCCCCATACTAGACAGGAGGCCCCCGGTACTAGACAGGAGGCCCCATACTAGACAGGAGGCCTCCAGTACTAGACAGGAGGCCCCCGGTACTAGACAGGAGGCCCCCGGTACTAGACAGGAGGCCTCCAGTACTAGACAGGAGGCCCCATACTAGACAGGATGCCCCCGGTGCTAAATAGGAGGTCGCCGGTATTAAACAGGAGGCTCCCGGTACTAGACAGGATGCCCCGCCCCCGATACTAGACAGGAGGTCGCCGGTATTAAACAGGAGGCCTCCAGTACTAGACAGGAGGCCCGACCCCGGATACTAGACAGGAGGTCGCCGGTATTAGACAGGAGGCCTCCAGTACTAGACAGGAGGCCCCGACCCCGATACTAGACAGGAGGTCGCCGGTATTAGACAGGAGGCCTCCCGGTACTAGGCAGGAGAACCCGACCCCGGATACTAGGCAGGAGGTCGCCGGTATTAGACAGAAGGTCGCCGGTATTAGACAGGAGGCCCCCAGTACTAGACAGGAGGTCGCCATACTAGACAGGATGGCTAGTATGGCGACCTCCTGTCGCCGGTATTAGACAGGAGGCCTCCAGTACTAGACAGGAGGCCCCGACCCCGGATACTAGACAGGAGGTCGCCGGTATTAGACAGGAGGCCTCCAGTACTAGACAGGAGGCCCCTGGTACTAGACAGGAGGCCCGACCCCGGATACTAGACAGGAGGTCGCCGGTATTAGACAGGAGGCCTCCAATACTAGACAGGAGGCCCCTGGTACTAGACAGGAGGCCCCATACTAGACAGGAGGCCCGACCCCGGATACTAGACAGGAGGCCTCCAGTACTAGACAGGAGGCCCCTGGTACTAGACAGGAGGCCCCATACTAGACAGGAGGCCTCCAGTACTAGGCAGGAGGTCGCCGGTATTAGACAGGAGGCCTCCAGTACTAGACAGGAGGCCTCCAGTACTAGACAGGAGGCCTCCAGTACTAGACAGGAGGCCCCTGGTACTAGACAGGAGGCCCCATACTAGACAGGAGGCCTCCAGTACTAGGCAGGAGGTCGCCGGTATTAGACAGGAGGCCTCCAGTACTAGACAGGAGGCCTCCAGTACTAGACAGGAGGCCTCCAGTACTAGACAGGAGGCCCCATGCTAGACAGGAGGCCTCCAGTACTAGGCAGGAGGTCGCCGGTATTAGACAGGAGGCCTCCAGTACTAGACAGGAGGCCTCCAGTACTAGACAGGAGGCCCCTGGTACTAGACAGGAGGCCCCATACTAGACAGGAGGCCTCCAGTACTTGGCAGGAGGTCGCCGGTATTAGACAGGAGGCCTCCAGTACTAGACAGGAGGCCCCATACTAGACAGGAGGCCTCCAGTACTAGGCAGGACGTCGCCGGTATTAGACAGGAGGCCTCCAGTACTAGACAGGAGGCCTCCAGTACTAGGCAGGAGGTCGCCGATACTAGACAGGAGGCCTCCAGTACTAGACAGGAGGCCCCCGGTACTAGACAGGAGGCCCCATACTAGACAGGAGGCCCGACCCCGGATACTAGACAGGAGGTCGCCGGTATTAGACAGGAGGCCTCCAGTACTAGACAGGAGGCCTCCAGTACTAGACAGGAGGCCTCCAGTACTAGACAGGAGGCCCCCGGTACTAGACAGGAGGCCCCATACTAGACAGGAGGCCCGACCCCGGATACTAGACAGGAGGTCGCCGGTATTAGACAGGAGGCCTCCAGTACTAGACAGGAGGCCTCCAGTACTAGACAGGAGGCCTCCAGTACTAGGCAGGAGATCGCCGGTATTAGACAGGAGGCCTCCAGTACTAGACAGGAGGCCTCCAGTACTAGGCAGGATGTCGCCGGTATTAGACAGGAGGCCTCCAGTACTAGACAGGAGGCCTCCAGTACTAGACAGGAGGTCACCGATACTAGACAGGAGGCCTCCAGTACTAGACAGGAGGCCCCCGGTACTAGACAGGAGGCCCCATACTAGACAGGAGGCCCGACCCCGGATACTAGACAGGAGGTCGCCGGTATTAGACAGGAGGCCTCCAGTACTAGACAGGAGGCCTCCAGTACTAGACAGGAGGCCTCCAGTACTAGACAGGAGGCCCCCGGTACTAGACAGGAGGCCCCATACTAGACAGGAGGCCCGACCCCGGATACTAGACAGGAGGTCGCCGGTATTAGACAGGAGGCCTCCAGTACTAGACAGGAGGCCCCGACCCCGGATACTAGACAGGAGGTCGCCGGTATTAGACAGGAGGCCTCCAGTACTAGACAGGAGGCCCCCGGTACTAGACAGGAGGCCCCATACTAGACAGGAGGCTCCCGGTACTAAACAGGAGGTCGCCGGTATTAGACAGGAGGCTCCCGGTACTAGACAGGAGGCTCCCGGTACTAGACAGGAGGACCCCGGTACTAGACAGGAGGCCCCCGGTACTAGATAGGAGGTCCCGACCCCGGATACTAGACAGGAGGCCCCCGGTATTAGACAGGAGGCTCCATACTAGACATGAGGCCCCCATACTAGACAGGAGGCCCCCGGTACTAAACAGGAGGCCCCCGGTACTAAACAGGAGGACCCTGGTACTAGACAGGAGGCCCCCGCCCCCGGTATTAGACAGGAGGCCCCATACTAGACATGAGGCCCCCATACTAGACAGGAGGCCCCCGGTACTAAACAGGAGGACCCTGGTACTAGACAGGAGGCCCCATACTAGACAGGAGGCCCCCATACTAGACAGGAGGCCCCCCGGCACTAAACAGGGGGCCCCATACTAGACAGGAGGCCCCTGGTACTAAACAGGAGGTCCCCGGTACCCGAAACAGAGTCTTCAACAAGGGGACCACTAGTCCTGTGTCGAAATTACTTAGCGTTGCGAGGTAATTCTTTCACCCCAACCCATTTTTCGATCTGCTCTACTACAAATATGCTATCTCAGTTCAAGGCCTCAGTTAAGGATGACCTCTTCCCTTGAAGGACGGCGGAACGGACGTAACTTAGGGATACGTCCCAGATACCAGACATGGGGATAGCAGTAACCTCCGAAGCCTCCGCCGGGACTAGAGACCAGCGAGTCCCTCCTCCCTTACACATTTCCACCAGCACCGAACCACCTAGAGGACTCCCGTGCCGGCGCCGTGCTGCGACAACAAGCGTCCATGGTGTCACATGGCTTAACACTGTTGCACATATCACCACAGCGGCGCTGTGCACTTATCAGTACACAGCATCAGGAAAGGGGCGTGACCTGAAACCGGGTCACCGCGCTGCACAGACTCGTCTGGTGTGAGCCTCCGCGGTGGCGGCGGAAGCGGCGCCGGATGTGCCATTTCCGGCACACTTCCTGCTGTCACGGGTCGCGGGAATTACGACGCGCGGTCACGGCGCTGCCCCGCCGTCGCGGGACTGATAACGGGTGCAGCTCGGCGGGCACAGGCGGCGTCTGTCCCGGCACGGAGTCACCTTCTCAGCTGTAATGAGATGATCCAGTCGGGCGCCAGCTGAATGCACTCTTTGCACGGCGGCCTTCAGTGATGTGATGGTGAGCGGGAAAGAGGATGCGCGGCGATGCCATCTGAAATGAGTCACTCGTGTGGGCATGGACGGCCATAAATCAAGATGAACTGCAGTGGCTGGCAGGTCATGCAAGTCATAAAGACATAAAAGACATAAAAGAAATCTAGATTCGCTTGCACGCAGTGTTTCGTACAAGGTGAGTCACTGAAGAGGCGTGCAAGTGACACATGGCGCCTTTTGAACTTCCGTCTCGCCGCCGTACGTACGTTGTTGTCGGCGCATAAAAATATACATCAGCATAAACCACCTAAAACAAAACAAAATCATCGCGGATACGGCAGATTCGGGAAAAGATTTACGGGCTACGGTGTACTTCTTTGGTGGTGTGTGCACCATACTTGTGCTTGCTTCCGCTTCAGCGGAATCGATTCCGATTCCAAACCAAGCCAAATGGGTCTGATTCCGAATCCGATTCCAATAGATATTTTGCTAGAGGAATCGATTCCGATTCCGATTCCGGGGCACCTAAAAAGCTTGATTCCGAATCCGATTCCACTGCTTCCGATTTGAGTCCACTCTGCATCAAAATATGCCTGAGCATACATACGCATAGTAAAGACTAGTGCTAACCCGTCCGCTCCGCTGGACGATTAGCTGGCATCTCCGGGATGGAGGTATCCGCACCAATTCAGCACGTTAATTAACTGGACTGGAACTGCATAGGACATAATTGCCTATTACCCGTCAAGGGATCGCCGCCCCACCAACTCCGGTGCGTCGGCACAGCTAGCTGGCATCTCCGGGATGGAGGTATCCGCACCAATTCAGCACGTGAATTAACTGGGACTTTTAAACTGAATAAACTGAGCGGTGCCGGATGGACAGACGGACAGATAGACAGACGCTTATCAAATAGTAATATAGACTAGCGCCTTGTGCTCCCTCCGTGTCGCAATCCCATAGATGGATGGAGATTTGATTGATAGATGGAGATTTATGGACTTGGACTTGTTGGACTTGTTGGGACTTGTTGGACTTGCAAATCGATTTGGACTAGTCTGACTTGTCGGACTTGTCGGACTTGTTACGACTTGTCGGACTTGTCTGACTTGTTAAGACTTGTCGGACTTGTTAAGACTTGTCGGACTTGTCGGACTTGTCGGACTTGTCGGACTTGTCGGACTTGTCAGACTTGTCGGACTTGTCGGACTTGTCGGACTTGTCGGACTTGTCGGACTTGTCGGACTTGTCGGACTTGTCGGACTTGTCGGACTTGTCGGACTTGTCGGACTTGTCGGACTTGTCGGACTTGTCGGACTTGTCGGACTTGTCGGACTTGTCGGACTTGTCGGACTTGTCGGACTTGTCGGACTTGTCGGACTTGTCGGACTTGTCGGACTTGTCGGACTTGTCGGACTTGTCGGACTTGTCGGACTTGTCGGACTTGTCGGACTTGTCGGACTTGTCGGACTTGTCGGACTTGTCGGACTTGTCGGACTTGTCGGACTTGTCGGACTTGTCGGACTTGTCGGACTTGTCGGACTTGTCGGACTTGTCGGACTTGTCGGACTTGTCGGACTTGTCGGACTTGTCGGACTTGTCGGACTTGTCGGACTTGTCGGACTTGTCGGACTTGTCGGACTTGTCGGACTTGTCGGACTTGTCGGACTTGTCGGACTTGTCGGACTTGTCGGACTTGTCGGACTTGTCGGACTTGTCGGACTTGTCGGACTTGTCGGACTTGTCGGACTTGTCGGACTTGTCGGACTTGTCGGACTTGTCGGACTTGTCGGACTTGTCGGACTTGTCGGACTTGTCGGACTTGTCGGACTTGTCGGACTTGTCGGACTTGTCAGACTTGTCGGCAGTGTCAGAAAATTGGTCCGTTAATCCATTTTTCTGAACTTGGAAGCTTTGTTCCGTGAAAACTTTGACTGTAATTTTTTTTTTAGTCTGCGGGTGCAAATGGCTGACGAGCATAAAAATATATTAATACGTGACTTTCCGAACAATGGCCAGAAGGTGACAGTGATACGACACAAATTGTGCAAAACAAATCGTAAGGCGAAACCTCCAAATTCCAAACATCCGAAATTTTTGCAGTTATTTTGGGAAGGAAAACTGGTACTTTGCCAACAAATAAACCATTTTTTTAAACTTCCCAAAAAGTTTTTGCGTATTCAGGTTACAACCCCGCCACCGATACCATCGTCATCGGGGCCATGGATAACCCTGGGACACTAAAAACACGTTCTGCAAAAGTCGGTATTACTGAGACTGAGACTTGAGCCCAGTTTCCCATATACGCATATGCAACGATACAAGGTACCTTTTTAACATACGAACCGGGAGTCTCGGTCCCCGACTACAGCCAAGACCATATATGTACAGGAAATACTACTGATGATTCATCAACTTTCCACATAATAATATACGCACATATTGGCATATATAAAAATAGGTTGAGTAGAAACGCGTATCAAAAATTACGCAAAGATTACTGGTATACGCATTACACAATTTGTTCCGCCGCTGTCGACAAATTTGTTCCGCAAACTTAGATCGTGGAACCACTTTTCTGACACTGCTTGTCGGACTTGTCGGACTTGTCGGACTTGTCGCATCTCAAACTAAAACCAGCCCATCTCCGACACAACTATAGCTATTTAACACACTTGTAATTTAACGAATGTATCCGGAATGGAGGTTCCCTATGCATAAAGGCACGTGAATTACACACAGATTGTTGGCTGTGTTTTCCCAGCTCGGAAATACAGACGCCGCTCAAAACATAATACAGACCTTTTTCGGCGCGCGCAGCGCGCCGAAAAGGGCCCTCCTGGCCTCCAGGGGGGGGGGGGGGGGCGCACCCGCTGCCCCCCCCCCCCCTTGGCTACGTGGCTGCCCTCTTCGCGTCCACACTGCAGCATAGAACATCTTTCATTGGAAAACATACGTTCTCTGTGAGCCAGCTCGGTTTCTCCACGGACAAGGAGAACGCGGGCGGCAGCGGTATGCAGGCAAAAACTGACGCATTCCTGACGCGGACCCCGCGAATTCCAGCCGAAAGCCCGTCACATTCCAGTGAGACGGCGCTGAGTGTTCAGACAGTCAGCCAGGCGGCGCTGAGTGCTCAGACAGTCAGTCAGGCGGCGCTGAGTGCTCAGACAGTCAGTCAGGCGGCGCTGAGTGCTCAGACAGTCAGTCAGGTGGCGCTGAGTGCTCAGACAGTCAGTCAGACGGCGCTGAGTGCTCAGAGTCAGTCAGGCGGCGCTGAGTGCTCAGACAGTCAGTCAGACGGCGCTGAGTGCTCAGACAGTCAGTCAGACAGCGCTGAGTGCTCAGACAGTCAGTCAGGCGGCGCTGAGTGCTCAGACAGTCAGTCAGACGGCGCTGAGTGCTCAGACAGTCAGTCAGACGGCGCTGAGTGCTCAGACAGTCAGTCAGACAGCGCTGAGTGCTCAGACAGTCAGTCAGGCGGCGCTGAGTGCTCAGACAGTCAGTCAGACAGCGCTGAGTGCTCAGACAGTCAGTCAGGCGGCGCTGAGTGCTCAGACAGTCAGTCAGGTGGCGCTGAGTGCTCAGACAGTCAGCCAGACGGCGCTGGTGAGCGGGGTCGTTGCCACCGGGGTCGGAGTGACGGATTCATGTTTATCGTTCGGCATAAATAGCGCATTACCTGGCGGAAATGATCGCCATCTGCTGACGATATTGCGCGGCCACATGTGCCTCATGTCGTTAGCATCATGTGCCAGCAGCGCAGGAGCCGAATCAATCGTTTCTCGGCCCGATTTCCAGGGGTTGAGTCATCCGACTGGATACCCACGAGCGACCGTGATTGGTTTCGAAAAACCTTGGCGACTTTCGAGAGCTCGCGGGCCGAGGCAGGTGGCAGAGGCGCAGCTGGGGGTAACTGTCTGTGACGAGATCCGACGGGTCGGCTGCAGAACCACTTGCCTCCGATACCTTACGACATCGCGGAATTACTCGTAACTCAGGGGCGGATCCAGGGGGGCAAAGGAGTCATGCCCCCTCCCCCAAAAAGGTTCTACAAAACTATGATTCCCCCCCCAAAAAAAAACGGTCAGACGTACAGTTTTAAAAATTGCCTTTGCAGCAGTCAAAATCCAACTATCCACAGTGAAAAACTTGACAATTTCGCGCCGCTTCGCGCCATGACGCAAAATTCGCAATCGCTTATACAAATTTGGAAAATGGGAAAATGAATTTATTATGTGTCTGGCAGAGGCTTTCCTTGGCGGTACCTAATTCCTAGACCCAGGGCCCATTCCCTTCATAAAATATATTAACTTTCAAGCGGGCTACACGTTTAGCTAGTCTGCCGAGTTCTAAAAAGGCGACGCGAGCGCAAAGACGCGGACATCGGCACCCGGAAGCTGCTCCAGCAGTGCCAAACTTGCTGGACCGAAGAGCTAAGTGGGACCAGGCCAGGACCATCTCCCCAAGCCATCTCGCCCCATGCTCCTCCAGATCCACAGGGACCATTTATGCGCGGAAAAGTCGTTCTGCTTCTCGCTGCTTTCAAACCATTTGCACTGTTACCAGTTGTTTGTTACAGTTCGGTATATATGTATACAGTTATTATTATCATATGTACTATTGAGCGCTGACTGCCACCGGTCATCGTGATTTACTATCCGAGGAATATGTATATGAAAAACTACCTTAATTTAAATATTTTTGCATCATACCGAGATGTGCAACCAGGAATAGGGGTCACCTTCTTACTACTAAATAGGGGTTTAACCCTCGCCCTACGGCCTACGGGAGCTTTTTTCACCTTCGCCCTACGGGGGGGGGGGGGCTGACAGGCCCCCATGTTAACTTCTAAACCAAGCAACTTAGAGCAATGCGGTAAGAACCAGCATGTTGCCTGTCATGAGAGGAATCTAACAGTATGAGATTTTTAGGTTTCAGATCAACGGGTGACCTTCCAGGTCAAGTGAATGACTTCGGATTTACCACGTCCAGAACAGCGATTTTGCACTTCAGAAAACCTCAAAATTAGAAATTGATAAATGTAAATAAAAAGGCATGTTCCTGGACCAGTTTTGACTCAGAAATAGAGAAACGGTAATTATTTGTTCATATCTTGTAAAAAAAGTCAAAAAAGTTATACAAAATCAGTTTCTTACACTTAGGGAGCCATCACTGTCAAAAATGAAGATATTGCTTTGAAATTTGGTATGGGTGTTGTCCATACTCAGTTCTCTCAAATATATTTCGGTTTTTCTAACATCTTTGAAAATTTTGATTTTGTGGAGATTTTTCCTATTTTTTTATTTTATTTTATTTTAGGGGTCAAAAACTCAAAATTTTGAAAATCCGAGATTGTCATTTTAAAGAGAATGCCATTTTGTATCTTTGGTGAATGGCGTTGGCAATTTACTTTAAAACTCTGTTGTCTAGCATTTTTCAAATATATATATCGTTTTTCCACCAACATGACGTCATCAAAACATGATTATCTCCCAAACTACTCAACTAATTTCAATTAAATTTTTACAGCATAAGTATAATTGTTGTAAACTCAGCTAACAAAATGTCAGCAAGATGCGCTGCATGTGTAAAAAGGTATTAAAGAAAAACATCAGGGGGTCTGTCAGCCCCCCGTAGGGCGAGGGTTAATAGGGCTTGCCTCCACTCACGGTCTGGTTCCAATATTAAAATTTGGTTTTCCACGACATAAAATTAAAATTTTCACGCCGCTTCGCAATGTTACATCGGTGGACATCGTCATAACTAAGCCATCGTCATCGTCTTCGGTTCGTTGTAACGGTGAATTGAATTAATACCATTTTTAGCTTCTTATCCTCTACAAGGCCCACCCCACCGCCCATATTTCTGGGTTTTATCAGACAAACCCGTAAAATTTCGTGCCGCTTAGCGGCACTAAATAACAAGTACCTACCTACTATAACATGAAAACCACATTACAAATGCTGCAAAGGCTTAGATACACGCGTACAACTGGGGCTACATTTTTTTTCGTCATTTCAGCCCCACTCAAAAATTATCGGCGACGCCCCTGCCTACCCCCACCCCGGTAACAACTTTCTCGCTGACGGCTGACGGCCTGCTACCTCCCCCTCCCGCTCAACGCCTTTTTTGGAAATACGCCACTGGATTTGCCCCCCCCAAAAAAAAACACGGCTAGAGCCTAGATCCGCCCCTGTCGTAACTGATGAAACAATGCGTAGCTGTCGACGGAGTGAGGGGGAAAATGAGGAGCTGTCGACGGAGTGAGGGGAACAATGCGGAGCTGTCGACGGAGTGAGGGGAACAATGAGGAGCTGTCGACGGAGTGAGGGGAACAATGCGGAGCTGTCGACGGAGTGAGGGGAACAATGCGGAGCTGTCGACGGAGTGAGGGGAACAATGCGGAGCTGTCGACGGAGTGAGGGAACAATGCGGAGCTGTCGACGGAGTGAGGGGAACAATGCGGAGCTGTCGACGGAGTGAGGGGAACAATGCGGAGCTGTCGACGGAGTGAGGGGAACAATGCGGAGCTGTCGACGGAGTGAGGGGAACAATGCGGAGCTGTCGACGGAGTGAGGGGAACAATGTGGAGCTGTCGACGGAGTGAGGGGAACAATGAGGAGCTGTCGACAGAGTGAGGGGAACAATGCGGAGCTGTCGACGGAGTGAGGGGAACAATGCGGAGCTGTCGACGGAGTGAGGGGAACAATGCGGAGCTGTCGACGGAGTGAGGGGAACAATGCGGAGCTGTCGACGGAGTGAGGGGAACAATGCGGAGCTGTCGACGGAGTGAGGGGAACAATGCGGAGCTGTCGACGGAGTGAGGGGACAATGCGTAGCTGTCGACGGAGTGAGGGGAACAATGCGGAGCTGTCGACGGAGTGAGGGGAACAATGCGGAGCTGTCGACGGAGTGAGGGGAACAATGCGGAGCTGTCGACGGAGTGAGGGGAACAATGCGGAGCTGTCGACGGAGTGAGGGGAACAATGCGGAGCTGTCGACGGAGTGAGGGGAACAATGCGGAGCTGTCGACGGAGTGAGGGGAACAATGCGGAGCTGTCGACGGAGTGAGGGGAACAATGCGGAGCTGTCGACGGAGTGAGGGGAACAATGCGGAGCTGTCGACGGAGTGAGGGGAACAATGCGGAGCTGTCGACGGAGTGAGGGGAACAATGCGGAGCTGTCGACGGAGTGAGGGGAACAATGCGGAGCTGTCGACGGAGTGAGGGGAACAATGCGGAGCTGTCGACGGAGTGAGGGGAACAATGCGGAGCTGTCGACGGAGTGAGGGGAACAATGCGGAGCTGTCGACGGAGTGAGGGGAACAATGCGGAGCTGTCGACGGAGTGAGGGGAACAATGCGGAGCTATCGACGGAGTGAGGGGAACAATGCGGAGCTGTCGACGGAGTGAGGGGAACAATGAGGAGCTGTCGACGGAGTGAGGGGAACAATGCGGAGCTGTCGACGGAGTGAGGGGAGGGGTGTTCGGTGAGGCAGGAACGTTTAGCACAGCTTCGATGTTTATACAGGTCAATGAACATTCAGCATGTGATGAATGTTACAAGAGTTGTGTTCATACATACAATATCGTGAATAGTTTGAATATCTTGGTTTGTTAGACGTTCCACAGATTATGATGGCGATCCGGTCAATAGCTATTCACAAGTGCACCCTGAAAGTTAAAATGTACGACCACTCGGTAGATACAGGTACATGCATTTGTGGTTTTATCCTGCTATTGACTGGGATCTCAGCCGAACACCATTGACTGGGGGGGGGGGGGGGGGGGGATATCGCCCTCTCCCCTGGTTATCTTCCGAACCAATGATCGCAGCGAGACGGGCAAGGCGGCATTCGAAATCTCTCAAACAGGCACATCTAAATCATACTCGCAATTTTCAAATTGAGGGCACATGTCAGGCAGAGCGTATTTTAACATAGTAACTGGGGTGGCAATTGCAGTCCCCAGTCATGAAGAATGCCACCCCAGTGACGGCACTTTGCCACCCCAGTTAAAAAGATGCTGAAATGCCCCTCTCGGCGATAAAGTAGCCCCCAGCAGATGAGGCCGCCCCTTTGCATCAAAGAACGCCAATCCAAATTAAAATACCGTCCATTTCAGCAGGGCGCAACCACCTATACGGACAGTACGGAATGTCCGTGCCGTTTTTAACGAGCGCCGAAGGCGCCCCCCCCCCCCCCCGGACCATTTTTGTTTGGCAATTAGCACCGCCAACAGGATAGGCGCGGAGTATACGTTCATTCAGGGCATGACCGGGTCCTTTGGACCCGAGGTGCCCATGCAAAGCTGGCGCCCCTCCGATCAGTGACGGCGCCCCTCCGGCCCGTGACGGCGCCCCTCCGGTTAGTGACGGTGATCCTCCGGTTAGTGACGGTGGCCCTCCAGCTAGTGACGGCGCCCCTCCGGCCAGTGGCGGCGCCCCTCCAATCAGTGACGGCGCCCCTCCGGCCAGTGACGGCGCCCCTCCGGCCAGTGACGGCGCCCCTCCAGCTAGTGACGGCGCCCCTCCGACCAGTGAAGGCGCCCCTCCGGCCAGTGACGGCGCCCCTCCGGCTAGTGATCACGCCACTCCGGCGAGTGACGTGGCCCATTCGACCAGTGACGGCGCCCCTCCAGCCGTTGGTGGCGCCTCTCCGGTCAGTGACTGTGCCCCCTCCGGCCAGTGACGGCGCCCTCCGGCGAGTGGCAAGGCCCCTCCGACTAGGGACGAGGGTACCTCTCCTTCTGCACGGTGCGGAAGGAGAGGCGCCCCCTCCCCTGCAAAAATGGAGCCGAGCAGGCGCCCTACCGGACAATAAGCAAATGCCGCCCCACGGGGTAAACATGCGCCCTCTAAATTGGACAAATGCCCATTGCCCATTAGCAAATGCCATCCCCATGGAGCAGAACAGACGCTATCTAAACCGGACAATAGACGTCCCCAGAAGCAAATGCCGCCCCACCCCCCCCCCCCCCCCCTGGAGCAAATGCCGCCCCCATACTGAGGGTCCTGGTCCAATCCAGCTAATCAAAAGTGTATATTTTTAAAGGGGCCTCACAAAATAAAGTGGCCGAAATCCGCAGAGTTTTTCATATCCAGGGAATGCATATTTTTGGGGGGAGGCCTCTTTCCCAGGGGCCCACCATGACTGGCTTGCCTCCCCTTTCTGAAGGTCTGGTTGCGCGTTTCCTGCACTGAACGTGAAAAACAATGATCTTAGGAGAAAACTTCATGATGAAAACGGAAGTTTTCTCTCGAGTTATTGAATTTCAAGTTTATATGTAGGTATCCCTTTCTTTCAATGATAGACAAAACAGCGCACCTGATGCAATTCAAGCAGCCCCGGTGACACTTAACCCGCCCCCCCCCCCTCCCGGATTTTCTCAAACTTGAAAATTATGATAGATATCACTGTCAAACGTTCAGTACCATAGACTGCATTAATTCTGCGTCTTCACACCAAAATCCAATTAAATTAATGTAGTATTGTGGGAGATAATGTCGTTTTAATGACATCATGTCATGGCATTTTGGGTGGAAAAACGATAAATGTTTGAGCAATCGTAGAAAATAGAGTTTTTAGGCAAATTGCAAATACAAAACGTCAAAAGAAAGGAAATGACATTCTCTTCAAAATGTCTATCTCGAATTTTGAAAGTTTGTGTTTTTGACCCCCCCCCCCTTAAAAACAAAATCGGGAGAAAATCCACTTTAAGTTAATTTCTTAAGCTCAAATACCAAAATAAGGTGACCGGCTCGAATCCGCGGAGGGGAACACAAATGGGGGTACCCTTTTGCCACACAAAAAATCCCCCACGGAGAGAGGCTGGATCAGTAGCGTACCCAGGATTCACTCCAGGGGGGCAATTTTTGCTCAGGGGGCATAAAGTACCCCCACAAAAAACACCGGATTTGGCCCAATATTCTTTTAAAAGGGCATATTTTCACCATTTTTCTCTTGAAAAAAATAAAAAATCATTCATTTTTACGACCAAAGGGGGTACTACAGTACAGACCTTCAGGAGGGGGGGGGGACAATTTTCCCGTTTGCCCCCCCCCCCTCCCTTGTGTACGCCTATGGGCTGGATCCGTCCTTGACGTTTTTGGCGATGGCGCCCCTCTCTCCTTGAGCGATGGCGCCCCTGATCGCCGAGTTGCCACCCCAGTCAAAATCCCTTAAAATACGCCCTGATGTCAGGTCACGATCAGGTCAAAGGTTATACATGAGGTATTTGAATATATGGGCCATACTTTCCATACAAAGCCTTCGATTGCGACCATTGCTACCCAAAGTGCTCTCAAAGGTATAATACGCATCCCACATTAGCTAAAGTGAGATTGTTGTCAAAGGTCAAGGTCAAGGTCAGGTCACAAAAGGTCACTATGCGCAAACGATCTACGAAAGTCATGCGACACATGTTCCATTGATTATTTTACACGTATAATTTTACAGTGATATATAGTCATTTTACCAGATTACCTCATTTAAATGAAGTTAATGTCAAGCTCAGGTCAAGGTCAGGTCACATACGGTCATAATTCGAAATTTATCAATATAAATAAAGAAGGTATGTTTCTGAACCAGTTTTGCCTCAGAAATGCAGTGGCGATGTTTATTTGCTCATTGCTGGTCAATAAAAACCGAAAACCCAATTGCAAAATACGTCATTAGGCACTCATCTTTAGAAGCCATACCTAAGTCAATACAAAATGTGATATTGTTTTGAAATTTGGTTTGAAAACCGCTCATATGTGGTTCTCTAATATATATTCCGGGGTTTTCAATATCTATGGGGAAAAATTATGTTGTGGGCATTTTTACTTTGGGGGGGGGGGGGTTAAAACCTATAAGTTAAAAAAAATCCTAGAAACCCCAGCCATTTGCTATCTTTTGACGTTTTTTATTGCATTTTTCTTAAAATAGGGCCTGATCTGTTGAAGTTTAGCTGATTTTTTTTTCGCCAACTCGTGTGTAGTGACTATGTTAAATTCAATATATCTTAAAACAATGTACGCAATTGCTTCATGTTTGCACACCAGACGTAAAATTGATGTAGGAGAAGGTATCCCAAGTTTCACGTTGATAACGCTATTGTTTTGTTTAGCTATTGCGAAAGTTCGTCATGGGCGTTTTTCACCCCCCCCCCCCCCCCCGTCAATGGCGGGTTATATGAACGCATACTTGTTGAGAGCAATACATGCCAGTAGCATCTGTCCAATCCAACATATCGCGGCTCGATTCGGATACCGTGCCCTTCTTCTTACCTGTCGACCAACGTGAACTTGGATCGGCTTGCTTTAATCTGCATGATAATAGGTGGAATGCATTAATGCATGTTTATATATCTCAGCAGGTGAGGGCTTATCTGATGGATAATTTAGACTCAACATTAGAACATTGTATTGATCCGTCAAGTCCACAACATGCCTATTACTTGTGACTGGCATGGCTTGGCGTCTTAAATTAAACAACCGGACTGGTATTGCAGCTACGACTCGGACCCCTCAGCGAATTCCTCCCGCTCTCATGTCAAAGCCGCGACTCATGGCTGAGGAGATGCACAATCAGCTGAGGCTGTAAGAGCAGATATAGGGTGTTTTTCATGACTCATCACGAACTTCCCGGACGTCGGTTTGCAGAAGCGAACGATAAGAATCGCAACACCATGATGAACGACCTTTAATGTGTGTTCTGGATGACTTAAGATAATTATAATGGTTGGATGCATTTTCGTCGACTGTCGGTAAACAAAAATAAAGCTTTGTGTCGCCAAAATAGACATTTAACATGGTGATGGGAGATGATAGTACGACTTCGTGTATAACCGACAAGCTAATCAATCTTGTGTTCCATTCATGACATTTTCTGCATGGGAATCCTATATTTTTGTTAAAATTAATCCTATAATTCAATAATTTATCATTTAACCCTCGCCCTACGGGCGAGGGTTAAATGATAATGATGCCTGACAGCCCCCCCCCCCCCCCTGAGGTTTTTCTTGAATAGCTTTTTACACATGCAGTGCATCTTGCTTAAATTTGTGGTAGCTGAGTTTACAGCAATTATACGTAGGCTGTAAAAAGTTATTTGAAATTAGATGAGAAATTCGGGAAATAATGACGTTTTGATGACGTCATGTTGGTAAAAAATTAGAAATATTTGAAAAATCGTAGAAAATAGAGTTTTAAAGCAAATTGCAAACGCAATTCACCAAAGATACAAAATGGCATTGTCTTTAAAATGGCAATCTCAGATTTCCATTTTTTTTGTTTTTTTACTCCTATTTTTTTTTAACTGATTTTTTGGGAAAAATCCCCACAAAATCAAAATTTTCAAAGATACTAAAAAAACGGAATATATGTGAGAGAACTAAGTATGGACAATACTCATACCAAATTTCAAAGTAATATCTTCATTTTTGACTGAGTGATGGCTTCCTAAGTGTAAGAAACTGATGACGTCATTTTTAAAATAACTTTGACATTTTTAGACAAGATACGAACAAATAATTACCTTTTTTGTATTTCTGAGCCAAACCTGGTCTAGGAAAATGCCTTTTTATTTACATTTATCAATTTCTAATTTTGAGGTTTTCTGAAGAGCAAAATCGCTGTTCTGGACGTGGTAAATCCGAGGTCATTCACTTGACCTGGAAGGACTTGACCTGGAAGGTCATCCGTTGACCAGAAACCTAAAAATCGCATACTGTTAGATTCCTCTCATGACAGGCAACATGTTGGTACTCACCGCATTGCTCTAAGTTGCTTGGTTTGGAAGTTAACAGGGGGGCTGTCAGGCCCCCTCCCGTAGGGCGAAGGTGAAAAAAGCTCCCGTAGGGCGAGGGTTAACCCTAAACGGCGGACACCGAAGCGAAAAAGGTCATCACCGCCCATTGCAAAATGCCGCCACGTGATTGCTGTGTAGCTGGGTCGAAAGGAGGGACAATCGGTAGGTAGGAAAGGTGGTACAATCGGTAGACGCAGGGCCTATTTTAACATGTTAACTGGGGAAATGCCCCCCCAGTGAGCCGTTTTGCCCCCCCCCCCCGGTCAAGAAATGTTGCCCACCCTGATTTCAGTATTTCCATGTCATTTTTTCGCTTGATAGGTATTTAATTAAAATAAAATATGTTTACCTGGTGATAAATGTATACAAATCCAATGAAAATGTCATGATATTCCTAAGTTTTAGTATTTCCCAGCAAAAATAAGTATCTTTACATTATTTCCGGAATATCTTGAATTTCAATATCCTTTGAACATCACCCATTGGCGGCAGAGTGGGGGAAAGGGGGGTGTTGTTAGATCAGGAACGTCGCCACACAATTTGGAGTGGGTGGGGGCAACTGCTGAGCCGATTGTGCTCAAATTTGGAGTGTGGTTAGGGATCTCTCAGCCGCCACATTCTTACAAGTCAGGGGTGGGGTGCTTCTGCACGTGCGCACGTGTGCACCACGTATTTGTATCTCAGAAACTACTTCCCTGATCGAGTTGAAATTCACCATACATTTCCTTTGCGTTCGCTCGTTCATCGCCAACTACGGCGCCTTACTGGTTCGGTAAAAACAGTTATGGAAGAAAAATGACGAATGACCTCAGGGTGAATAGATTTTACATCGTGGAGGTCACAGGATACAAATACCACATGGATCTTTGCATTGGCGGATCCAGAACGGGTGGCTGGGGGGGGGGGGGAAATTCCAAAAAGTGTCACACAATTATGAAAACGCATCGGATTTGGCTTGCTTATGCATTGATAGCTGATTTAACCTGCGCCGTGCCGGGGGGGGGGGGGGGGGGCGTTTAGACGCCCCCCCCCCCTCCCACAGGTTTTTCAAGGATAGAGGAAAAACGGCGGCGCGCAGCGCCACCATTTTTAGCATAACTGTTCAAACATCAATTGTCCACATTATGTTACAAAAATACCTCGGTTCATCTCAGGTCAGGTCACCAGACTAAGCCACGTGACCCCAGCTCCAAAAAAGCTTGTGGTCACACCATAGCCACAGTTTTTGGCCGATAGACATCGTACTTACAGGATTTTATAAAGTCCTAGGTACCTACAATTCGTATATCTCGGATGTTTGACATCAGTGACCTAAGGTCGGGTCAATTTCGTAACCTACCCATTATTAGTCAATGGGGAAATATTCAAATGCTTCCTATTCTGAGGATACGCACGATATCAGCCAATTCCGTCTAGATCATGTTATCATAGGACATTCTTGAAGACCCAGGTGCAATTTTCGTTCAGTGACCCCTACAGGGTCAGCCGAGGTCATCCGAGGTCACCAACACCTTTGTGTCAATAACTCTCGACAAAACAAAGATAGATAAGTGAAACTGCCACCAATGTGTTTGTCTCGTCGAGGCACGTCTCCCAATGTCCAGCATGACCTAATTGGGTCACCACTTGACCTTGACCTGAGGTCAAATATCTAAGTTGACCTAACCTGGTCGCCATGAATATGATTCGAAGTGCCTTGACGAGACAAACACGATCACGTCAAAATTATTTCCTTATCATATTCAGGTAAAAAGTAATTTGTGAAAACTCTTTTGCTAAAAAATAGTTTTTTACATTTGATGAGCTCTGGAGCCTAAGCTACTGATCTGAGCTGAAATCTGAGGATACGTGGCGATCAGTGTCGATTGTATGTTTCAAGAGCTTTCCATTTTGTTCCGTTTGTTCCTAGCTAGCATAGTTCCTGTGATATCTGGAGGTTTCTGGAGTGAAGTCCAAAAAAATGGAAAATTTGAACTTTGATGACCTCTGGTGACCTCACTATTGACCTGTTAAGAAGAAAATGCCGAAATAGCTTCAAAATTCTTTTGGACAAGCTTTTGAACGATGTTTTCGGGCTTGGTGTACGTCCCATAGGAGCCGAGTTCGAGGGGGGGGGGGGGGCGTCGAACCCCCCCCCCCCCCCTATGATCTCGAAAACCACGCAACGTAACAAGCAAAAAACGGTGTTAGATAGGTCGAGACTAAGATGGAAAATCTCTATGGAAAGTATATCGGTATTTTGTTTAGGCCAGGTCAATATTGAGGTCACCAGAGGTGATCAAAGGTCATATTTTATTTTAGGACTTCGCTCCAGAAATCCCCAGATATCACATGAACTATGATAGCTAGGAACAAACGGAAAAGAAATGGAAAGCTCTTGAAAAATTCAATCGGCAGGGTGTCCTCAGATTTTAGCTCAGGTCAATAGTTTAGGCTCCAGAGGTCATCAAATGTCAAAAATGTTATTTTTTTTGGCAAAACTGTTTTTCACAAATAACTTTGTACCTAATAAAGATAAAGCATTACGTTTGACGCCATCATGTTTGTCTCGTCAAGGCGTTTTGAATCATGTTAATGTTGACTAGGTTAGGTCAACTGAGAAATTTGATCACAGGTCAAGGTCAAGTGGTGACCCAATTAGATCATGTTGCATATTGGGGGACGTGTCTCGACGAGACAAACACATTGGTGCCATTTTCACTTCTCTATCGTCATTATGTCGATAGTTATTGACAAAACAGTGTTGGCGGTCACGAAATTGACCTGACCTTAGGTCACCGATATACAAAAAAAATCCGAGATAAACAAATTGTAGGTATCTATCATCTTATCAAATCCTGCAAGATTGAAACCGATCGGCCTAAAACTGCATGGCTGCGGTACTACCGCAAACGTTTTGGAGGTGGGGTCATCACCTGACCTGGTCTGGTGACCTGACCTGAGATGATCCGAGATCAATAATTTGACATAATGCGGGTAGTTCATTTCCGAACAGGTATGCAAAAAACGGCGGCTTGCAGCGCCGCCATTTTTGCGCTGTCTGCGAAAAACCGGATGGGTGGGTGGATTTCGCCCCCCCCCCCCTCCCCGTCCAGGGCGCGTGTTAAAGCTAACTTTCCTTAGTAAAAGTTGCTGAGATTTTCTTCTATATCAGGACATGTGTCAATCTTGCGCCGATTTCAGGCGTTTTTTTTTGGGGGGGGGGGGGGGCAATTGCCCATTTTGCCCAACCCTAGATCCGCCACTGGATCTTTGTATTTTTCAAAAGATGCGGGAGTCTGGGGAAAATTGGGAAAATTTGGCCATTTCCTGTGGATTTATATGCATTTTCATGTTTCCCCAATGTCTTATAATTGGGAAGTCACAAAATAGACTTCACCTTAGGTCACCGATATAAAAATAATCCAAAATAGCAGAATTGTAGGTGTTTGTAACCTGCTTAAATCCTGTGAGTATTCAACTGATCGGTCAAACAATGTGCTACGGCGGCACGACCTCACATTTTTTTGGACGTGGGATCACTAGACTTGACTTAGTGACGTGACCTGAGGAGACCCGAGGCAAACAAATTAACAGGATTTTGGCAATTGATAGGCAAGCAGTTGTATCAAAAATGGCGGCGCGAAATGGCGTCGTTTTCCGCTATTTCCAAAACAAATCTAAGGGGGATGGCATCCGCCCCCACTGGCGGATCCAGGGGCGGACATCAGGGGCAACCCCCCCCCCCCCCCCCACACACACACACAAGAATATGGGGAGGGGGGGCATGCAATACAAGTATCCCCCCCTCCTGCGCGTTCCCTGCACTGACCGTGAAAAACAATGATCTTAGGAGAAAACTTCATGAAAACGGAAGTTTTTTCTTCTTTTTCAAGTGATTGAATTTGAAGTTTGTATATATCCCTTGCTTTCAATGATAGACAAAACAGGACACCTGATTCAATTTATGCAGCCCCGGTGACACGCGCCCCGCTGAGAGGGGGGGGGGAAGAATTTGCCCCCTCCCGTATTTTCTCAATAACTGTAAACCTGTGATATAGATATCAACGTTGAAACTTGCAGTACCTTATACTGCACCAATTATAAGTCTTCTCACTAAATTTCAATGCAATTTATGTAGTATTTTGGGAGATAATAACGTTTTAATGACGTCCTGTCATGCCATTTTTGGTGGAAAAACAATACATGTTGGGAACATCGTAAAAATAGAGTTTCAAAGCAAATTGCAAATACAAAACGTCAAAAGAAAGGAAATTACATTTTCTTCCAAATGGCTGTCTCGGATTTGTTAATTTTTTTTACCCCCCCCCCCCATTTTTTTTATCGGAAAAATGTCCACAAAATATTTTTTTGTGAATTCGAAAAGTGAATTTCTTAAGCTCGAATACCAAAATCAAGTGACTGGCCCAAATCCGCGGAGGAAAAAAATGGGGTACCTTTTGCCACGAAAAGGTGCCTCCAAAAATGGGGATACCTTTTTGCCCCCCCCCCCCCCCCCCCCAGTGGTTTTCCCTTAAAATAGGCCCTGGGTAGACGCTCATCTTTCGGGCAAACAAACATCTGGCGAGGACCCGTGATTTGGCCTTTAGCATTTGAAGAGCCCGTTTTCGTACCTTTCGTATTCAATTACTTAACATAATCAGCATTTAATTCAAAAGAATAGATGTAAGGACATGATCGAAGATTGGATGACCAGAATATGACATGTGATATTTCTCACCAATAAGCTTTCTTGATTCACATTTAAAGCTTACAAGTTGAACTATTACCGCTCTCAGGTCACCATCGATGCTGCACGAAGGTGCAGCATCGTGACTCTCGTGACTCGCAGCGCAATACCCCATGAGGACGAGTACCCGAGGATCCCACACATATGTGCCGCTAGTAATGGCGATTGCACGTTTTGCACGGTGTCCGCACTATTACCCAACTGATTTGGTCCGCGTGTGAGAGAGAGGTGTGGTCCGCGTGTTGGAGCGACAGCGTAGTCAGCTGGTCACCGTGCTGCAGTAATACCAAACTCAACCAACCGTGCTGTTGGGTTGGCCATTGATCATTATTTCGCGTCCGCCTATACCTACCTAATGAAACAGCTGGGCTGGCCAGATTAAATGGCATTGCACGGACACAGTATCAGGCTATTACCAGTGTCAAGATGTCTATGTTTATAAGACCTAAACACAGTGGCGTACCCATAATTCACTCCAGGAGGGGCCAATTTGTTATCAGGAGGGCATAAAGTACCCCCACCAAAAAAACTCACCGGATTTGGCCCACTATATTTTTAGAGGGGCATATTTTCAGCCTTTTTTCCTTTAAAAAATCCCAAAATCATTCATTTTTTTCGACCAAGGGGCACGTACGGACCTTCAGGAGGGGGTAATTGCCCCGTTTGCCCCCCCCCCCTGAGTACGCCTATGCGGATAATCACTAGGGCGGTCCATGGGGCTGCGTCTGTTATTTTATTCACGAGCAGTTGTGTAGAGTAGAAGTTTAAATACGTCTAACATTAGCGAACTGCATACAAATGGTAACAATAAATGGTATGGTAGGTACATTGTACATGCATTATCCAATACCAGGTCGTTCACAACATAAGACGGTGTACACACAACACGGAAACGTGTACACATGCAGCCAATGAGCAGCTTCACGTTGCAGGCTTATCGAGATATTCTGAATTGACTGCACAGGGCTACCAGTGAAAATACTGTTATATCTCTGAGGTAGGTTATATCTCTGAGGTACTGTTATATCTCTGAGGTACACCGCACGTGTCGAAACGACCATCGTGCCTGCAATGGACCCCCCCCCCCCCCCCTGCAATGGACTCCCCCCTGCAATGGACTCCCCTATTACGATATGTTGCCGAATATAGCCGTGAGATATGAGCGGACACGGCTGACACGGTCTGCCCGCATGACAAATGACACTCGACCACACTTTTTTATCTTTATTTTCCCCGAAGCGGCCTAAAGCAATTGTCCGGGGGGGATTACTCCTGGCAATTTGGCCAGGCAAATAAATTACGTTAACCGGTTTATGTGAACCCGGATCAATGCAAGGGAATAGGGTCTATCTTACGTTAAGTGATTCGTTCAAAGTCAAAGCTAAGTGACACACATACATACATGTGATTCCGTGTGTGCTGCAGCAGCACGTCTGACCGGCCCGGCGGCGCGGCGGCGCGGCGACCCGGCGATCCCGGCGGCCCGGCGGCCCGGCGGCGCGGCGGCCCGGCGATGGTGCAGAGACATGATGACCTCACGTCCGGTGGTGACACCACGGTTTTGGCGGCACCTGACACCGCTCACCACACCATGCAAACTCCCCCCCCCCCCCCCAGGAACCCTTCCCGGCTCCCGGACTACGCCGCACCGCGCCGTCCCCCCCCCCCCCCCTCCATATCGTACCACACCGCGTACCGCAGAGCCGACACCACCGCCACTGTCGAAGGCTGTCTGCTGCGCTGGTTAACGGTCGAGCATTCACGGGAGCGTGAGCGCTGGCCGCTGACGAGGCCACAGTTGTGACGACGCCGGAGCAATCAGCGAGGCGCTCCGAGTCCCGTCAGCAGCTGCGCAAGCTGACGCTCTCCTATGAATACCACAGCACTCTTGACTTCCGGAGAGAAGGTGACCGTGTCGCTGAGGACGGAGAAATCCACTGCCCCGAGAAGCGGCGGCGAAAAGGACTACCGACTTTTTGTCATGGTTAACTGCGCATGACGTTTGCTCTCACCGATTCGAACAGACACCACCCGGCACGATATATTTTACCTTCGGTGGTGTGCGGGGCCAGTGAAGTGTCGCTCCCGGAGCCGATGTGGGGGTAATACCAGTCTCCCGGCCACAGACGGATACACCTGAGACTGACGTGGCGCAATACGGTGCGACGTACAGCGCTTTCAGCGACCGCAACACATTGTTCATGATCGGTGTTTTCCCTCCACTTTTGGAAGCGCGCGACGTTTTTGTTTCAATCTGTTCAACGTTGAATTACCTCTCAACAAATCGCTTACACCGATACGCTTACACTGATATAGGCGTAATGTTAAAATCCGAAAATGTTGCTGGGGACTGATCCCCAGTCACCCCAGTGGTGGCTACGCGCCTGCATGCAATATGTTTCCTGCACTCTATCTTTTGCGAATATGAGCCAAAATGTTATGAACAATCAACAATCATTTGACAAAAGGTGCATTGAAATCAGCAGTTTAGCTTGGCACCGGCCGGCCGGTGCCAAGCTAAACTGCGGCGACCTATTCAGCGTCGGCGATTTGTTTACAAGTGCCCATTCAACAGCGTCATAGGCGTAGGAACAGGGGGGGGGGGGGGCAGGGGAGGGGGGCAGCCGCCCCCCCCCCCCCCCAACATTTTGGATTTTAACATTACGCCTATGGGCGTTGCATGGGAAGAATCGACTTCAGGATGCCTCCAGCCCCCCAACTTGAACACAGTTCCTACGCTCCTGAACAACGTTGAACAGATTGATGCAAAAGCGCCAGATGGTATATATACCTTTTATTTCGGTAAATCCACGCAATGGTGGCTCTTCCTTGCCTTTCACCAGGTTATAAAGTACATTGTAGGGACACATGCAGACATTAGACATATACATTATACACAGGTTAAAATGAACATGATAAAAACGACAGAGACCATGACAATGTGATAGTAACCAGGATCGCTCAGTCACCCGCATCCAGTAAAAGTCGTTTGAGAGCGCGATGGAAACCTGCGACTGACATTGCGCGCATTTCCACCGGGAGCGCGTTGTACCACATAGGTCCACGATACAAGAACCGGCGCCTCCCAGTCTCTGTCCTGACAGATGGCAGACGTAGATCATCATCTTGGCAGGTTCTCCGAACTCGTGCCTCGCGGTGTGTTTGTATGGAGGTTGAAATGGACACTGGTGCATGATGCAAGCGAATTTTGTGTAGTAGTGCGAGCGTGTGATATTTGACAAGATCCTCCGCACCAAGCCACCCCAGCGCCGTCCGGACGTCCGCAGACTGGCTGAACTTTCTTCTCCCCGATATCACCCGTGCGGCAAAGTTAAACATCTTTTGTATCTTGACGAGATTCCTTCGGCTACCGTTACCGTACACGGGGAGGCAGTAGCGGACGCGAGACAGCACCAGGGCGGCTACGATGGTGGGGAGAATCTCTGCCGTTAGATAATGACGAATATGCGACAAGCCAATGAGGATCCCGAAGCATTTGCGCGTAATTTCTTGCACATGGGTGTCCCATGAAAGGTGAGATATGAGATAGATAGATTGTGACGCTATTACGATGTTGCGCTTTCCAATAGTGGAGGGAAAATACCGATCATTAATTTTCCCAAACTTCCAACTTTGAATCAAGGAATAATTGTATTTAATTCTTAAATCTAAATTACAACATTTTAATACCATGACGGTAGCCAAATAAGTTGTTTCCAACAAAATCAAAAGGTAATTATCTCCCTTCAAAGGGACTATCCCACCTTAACATTATATTTGAGTTGAGATAGCCATTTTGATGACTTGGCATTTAAATTAAATATGTTAGCAGTTAAAACAATCCACGCAATGGTGGCTCTTCTTTGCCTTTCGTCAGGTTATAAAGTACATTGTAGGGACACATGCAGACATTAGACATATACATTATACACAGGTTAAAATGAACATGATAAAAACGACAGAGACCATGACAATGTGATGGTAACCAGGATCGCTCAGCCAATGATCTAATCAAAAAGATATTCGAGTTTGATTTTGACATCTGTAAAAAATAAGGCCCATGTGTATTTGAATAGGGCTTCTAAACCGACAGCGTCGTCTCTCTTTACCCAACTGGTAATGATAGTCGACTTGTTTCAAGGTGAACCTTGGAGATATTTGCAACGTTTCAATGGTTTGGTAATCGGTTTGTTTTGTATTCAAAGCGCCAGAATTGTCTGGAAATAATTGTGCCCATATTTTGGCAGCGTAAATGATTTCTGTGTAGCTCTCTAGAGCTCAATATGACGTCATCAACCCAAATATTAAAACTTAACTTTTATGAAATTGAGCAGTTTGCGAGAAACAAATGTCATAATCGTGTTCGGCAGCAATTACTTCATATTTTGCACCACAAGCGGCGTACATTTGACAACTTTTGGGAAGGTGGGAGTGTCCGTGCAGCGTCCGATCAGTGCGTGACCGTGCAAGGGGGGGGAGGGGTACAACCCCCTAGCGATTCGCCCCTAATTGGGCTAGAGCTTCGATTAAAAACGAGCGTGTTGCTTGTCATCATGAGAGGAAGCCATTGAAACCCGATTTTAAGGTCCTAGGTCATTGGGTGACCTCTGAGGTCATGTCAATGACCCAAAATTTAACAAAATTGTAAATGCGTGTAAATTGAATTTAATCGAGCTAGAATCGCGAATGAGCATACAATTATGCTAAATAGGTAAATTTCCCAGGGCTGTCGAATGCCGTTTGAATTTTTACATTCGGTCCAGAAGTTCCGGAGATTCGAGGGGGGGGGGGGGGGGGGCAAGAAATAGCCCCCCCCCCCCAGTAAGTCGCGTTATGAAATATACCCCAGTAACTCGTGGGTTAAAAATCGCAATGTCCCAATCGCTAATTAGCCGCACCCCAAGATATTTTACCTTCGGTGGTGTGCGGGGCCAGTGAAGTGTCGCTCCCGGAGCCGATGTGGGGGTAATACCGGAGTCTCCCGGCCACAGACGGATACACCTGAGACGGACGTGGCACGATGGGGTGCGGCGCACAGCGCGAGTTTCAGTTTCAGCGACCGCAACACGCACTGTAGTCACTCGAGCCGAGGAATTACCAGAGGGTGGCGGCCCGCGCAGCCGGGTATGGCGCCGGCCTGGCCGCCATGTTGGATCGCCGAAACGATAGCGGATTAACACAGCGGGGCTGTTGGGGGTTGCAATCCCGGACCAGTATCTCGGCAACCGAGTCGCACGGACATGGGACAAACACAGATGTGTAGAGAAATGATCGGCCCGGAGTATGCACTGTGTCGATAAAATAAATAAAAAATCGATACAAATTATACAGCTGTAAAGCACAATCAAATCCGTCTAATATCCACCCGACATGTATTCATATTTGCAAGCATGAAGCTTATAATGACAGGTTTAATAAAACGCGTCCGACCCCTCCATTCATTTTCCTCGCCACCCATCGCCCGGCCCGGCGTTCCAGCGTGGCGACCGGCCGCGACCGCTCTCAGGCACTCTTGTCCCTTCCAGTTGTTATTGAGTTCAGTGGGGATTACCGAAGGCCGTAAGACAGAGAGAACGATCCTGGTATGTCGAACAGTCTGAAACAAAGGAGTGGAAAATGAATAAGTATATACAGGGGCCCGGGAACAGGGGGAAGCGGGGGCGCTTGCCCTCCCCCCCCCCCCACATCTGGACCGGGGGGGGGGGCAACTTTGGCGAGCAGAATTTCCCCCAAAAAATGAACTCTTTCAATTTTCTTCACAAAAAGTTATATCAAATATGAAAGCCTCCTTATGTCACTTTCATTTTTGTATTATCGTTTTCTTTTATAGCATGTCATAAGTATTATTATTATATAGCTTTGCCTTTATAGCAGTATCGTACACTTTTCTTTTCCTTCCTTTTCCTTTTTCCATTATGTTCTATGAGATATAATGGAAAACTTTGGTATCATTACATTTAGTAGCGGTTGTCTGCTTGGCGCGTCGTCGTTAAAATGACGCACTGACGGCGATAGACATCTGCTGCATTTGGTTTATAAGTTTATCCCACGTCAACGTTACGGATGTGGTCACACTGTGTCCCTCTGGCTGTCCTCTCTGTCTCTGCAAAGGGGGCGGCAATTGCAAGCAAGAGTTATCGTAAATGTCGTAGGTTACCGTGATACGGTGATGAAGCGGTCGGTGCAGCCCACACTAGTGGGCTTCTTCAAGAAAAGAAAAAGCGTCAGGCGTCAGGTACGAGTATTTTATCAGACGACAGGCGGGTTTACAAAGGCATACGGTTCATAGTAGGAAACGGGGGTGGCATGACTCCCACTTTTTCATAATTTTTGTTTTTATGTTAACCCGCGCCGTGCCGGGGCGGGGCGTTTAACCCCCCCCCCCCCTTAAGGTATATCGAGGATAGCGAAAAAACGGCGGCGCGCCGTTTTTGCCGTTTCAAAAACGGCGCACAGCGCCGCCGTTTCAGCCCCCATTTTTGGCACACCTGATCGGGCATCAATTACCCACATTTTTTGCAATTCTTGACCATGGGTCATCTCAGGTCAGGTCACGTGACCACCCCCCAAATAAGTTTGCGGTCGTACCACAGCCACAGTTTTTGGCCGATCGATTGCAAACTTACAGGATTTAATAAGGTCATAGGTACATACAATTAGAATATCTAAGATTTTCAATATCGGTGACCTAAGATCGCCGCCGCCAGTCGGGTCAATTTCGTGACCTCCCATTATAAGTCAATGGGGAAATATTAAAATGTTTCCTTTTCCGAGGATACGCATGATATCAGTCCAATTCCTTCTGGATCATGTTATCATAGGCTATTATTGATGATCCAGGTTCAATTTTTGTTCAGTGACCCCCACAGGGTCAGCCGAGGTCAGCTGAGGTCACCAACACATTTTGTGTCAATAACTCTCGATAGAATGAAGATAAATAAGTGGAACCGGCATCAATGTGTTTGTCTCGTCGAGAAACGTCTCCCAATATGCAACATGGCCTACTTGGGTCGCCACTTGATCTTGACCTGAGGTCAAAGTTCTAAATTCACCTAAACTGGTCCAAATGAATGTGATTCGAAGTGCTTTGACGAGACGAACATGATGTCGTAAAAATAATTTCCGTATCTGTATTAGGTAAACAGTTATTGGCAAACGTTTTGCCCAAAAAAATAACCCTTTTGACATTTGACGACGTCTGGGGCCTAAACTATTAACCTAAGATAAAATGTGATGACACTTTATAATTAAAGATTGCAAGAGCTTGCGATTGTTTATTTTTTGTTTGTTCCTAGCTCCCATAGTTCATGAGATATTTGGGGGTTTCTGAAGCGATGTCCTAAAACAGGAAAATCTGACCTTTGATGACCTCCGGTGACCTCAATATTGACCTGAACCAAAAAATGTAGAAATAGTTTCAAGGTGATTTGTGATGAGCTTTTGAACCATGTTCTCGGTTTTCCAATGAGGAAAATTTGAGAACGAAAAGGTGCACCAGGATTAGGAGTCGGAAGATTGCCCCCCCCAAAAAAATGGTTTCGCCCCCCCCCCCATTTTAAAATCGTTCCCGGGTCCCTGAGTATATATCCAATGTGTGCGAGTTCCGGGTTGTATGAACGTGACCATTCGCAGACGTGCGATCATTTGCGCTGAATTCCGTAAAATAGGTCAATTTTCTCCCACGGCTTGAAATTTCTACTCAAAGGTTGTAGACATCTAAGTTTGCTAAAATGCATGTCGGACACGTTCAGATAAAAACGACAATGGCAACTGACAACTGGAGTGCAGCGATCGACAACAGGGGTTACACAGCTGCGCAATGTGCATTGACACCGCACCTTGCCAAATGTCACCAACCAGTTGTTATCAATGCCATTGCTCGCTTGCATTTGCAAAGCCGAGGCATGCCATGAACTTAATCAACTCATTCTGGAACGTTCTCATGTTATCTGGGCGCTGAGCAGTGACACCGGAAAACCGAACTCTGTAAGCCTCTGTTTCTCACGGAGTCTCAACAGGCAGCAGCCTGCGCACTGCTGACCTGGGGCCTGGGACCCGGTGCACCGGCCGAGCACCGGGTCCCAGGCCCCCGTTCAGTTCATCGGCCTGCACCCCGCGGTGCGGGCCGGTAGAGCGGCGGCCGCCCGTCCAGCCTGCAGCCGCAGCTTCCGGCTCGGCGCCCGGCGGGTATCGCGGGCCGCCCAGGGTCCACCCTCCCTTGTTCGCCCTGGTCTGTGTACAGTGTAGGTATGTACGACTCCCTGCTGCAGTACACTGTGCAGAGAGCTGCAATCAGAGGGCGTGGCACGGCTTGACAGATCCGGGAAGTGGGCCGCCTGCAGCCCGGAGATCTCGGACAGCCCGGATATCTCGGACAGACCGACATACCGGATAACTCGGACAGACCGACAGACCGGATATCTCGGACAGACCGACATACCGGATATCTCGGACAGACCGACATACCGGATATCTCGGACAGACCGACAGACCGGATATCTCGGACAGACCGACAGACCGGATATCTCGGACAGACCGACAGACCGGATATCTCGGACAGACCGACATACCGGATATCTCGGACAGACCGACAGACCGGATATCTCGGACAGACCGACAGACCGGATATCTCGGATAGACCGACATACCGGATATCTCGGACAGACCGACAGACCGGATATCTCGGACAGACCGACAGACCGGATATCTCGGACAGACCGACAGACCGGATATATCGGACAGACCGGATATCTTGGACAGACCGGATATCTCGGACAGACCGGACATCTCGGACAAACCGGATATCTCGGAAAAACCGGATATCTCGGACAGACCGGATATCTCGGACAGACCGGATATCTCGGACAGACCGGATATCTCGGACAGACCGGATATCTCGGACAGACCGGATATCTCGGACAGACCGGATATCTCGGACAGACCGGATATCTCGGACAGACCGGATATCTCGGACAGACCGGATATCTCGGACAGACCGGAGGTCAGCCGTGCTTGCAGACTTATCTCAGCAATTCCATTCAAGCGAACGTCAAGACATTGAATCTCAGTAGTGGTGCTCTCTAGCTGGAAATATAATCGGCGAATAGAAACATTTGCATATGCTATCTTCCGGTGCAAAGCGCACAAGTCGAAGATTGTAAGTAATTAATCACCAAGATTTCGTACACGGGCATTGACGGCTGTAACGATATGCTGCACGTGATTCCACCATCCTCGTGTTCGCAGCCTGCGCGTCAGACAGACCATGTTGACTGCCGCCTTCCGACAGGTGGCCGACGCCGCCGCTGTCGGGCCGACAGACCTGACGGACGTGCCGGCTGTCGGGCCGCCAGCTGTGCCGCGTCGGCCGTCTCCACAGTCGCAGTACACTGCAGACTCGTCGCCGCTGTCGGGCCGACAGACCTGACGGATGTGCCGACTGTCGGCCCGCCAGCTGTGCCGTGTCGACCGTCTCCGCCGACAGACAGTCCGAGCACACTGCAGACTCGCCGCCGCTGTCGGACGGCCGGCATTCGGCGCGCATGTTCCGGGCGAATCTGGGGCGTGCGAAACAGAAGTGGGCGGATAAATGGCTAAAATATTGGCAGCTGTGGATGACGAGCCGCCGTCGGACTCTCACTCGTAAATGGAAATAATGTGGAAATCAGCTCTTATGGTTCTCTCTTCGGACTTGCCCTCATACGCTTCGAATTGCATTGCAATTCCTGTCAACATTGGCAGCCTGTCGAATTAAAAGCAATAGTTATTAGTTTTGTTCCAGCAACACAAAGAATGTCACTTTCCATATGATGGAAGGCAGGCCGTTTCGAGTCCGACTATACGGCGTACACGCCCGTGTGGCGTGTATCCCATTACTTCATATTGCTATTGATGGATGGCTAACTCACCGTGAATTGATGGATGGCTAACTTACCGTGAATTGAACACTGGACCACTGGGTATACCTGGCATTCCATCAATCGTATACATTATGGTGGAGTTGTTCATCAGTCAACCGGTTCCTCGACGTTCTTGTGTCGAGGCGCATGATATTTTTCACTGGAAATCTACAATACATATATTGATGTCCATGGTTGATTCATGCGAATTTTGAAGCCCTCGTTTCCAACTTCCATTCATCTCGCTCGTTTTTGGAATTAACAGCTGTCTGCTCCGGGTATGATGTCCCACATCACCACAGCTGCGTCTCCCGTGCCCATCTCCCGTGCCCGTCTCCCGTGCCCGTCTCCCGTGCCCGTCTCCCGTGCCCGTCTCCCGTGCCCGTCTCCCGGCCGCAGCTTCGTCTCCCGTGCCCGTCTCCCGGCCGCAGCTTCGTCTCCCGTGCTCGTCTCCCGTGCCCGTCTCCCGGCCGCAGCTTCGTCTCCCCGTACCCTCTCCTGCCCGTCTCCTGTATGCCCGTCTCCTGTGCCCGTCTCCCGTGCCCATCTCCCGTACCCGTCTCCCGTGCCCGTCTCCTGTGCCCGTCTCCCGTGCCCGTCTCCGTCTCCCGTGCCTGTCTCCCGGCCGCAGCTTCGTCTCCCGTGCCCGTCTCCCGTGCCCGTCACCCGGCCGCAGCTTCGTCTCCCGTGCCCGTCTCCCGTGCCCGTCTCCCGGCCGCAGCTCCGTGCCCGTCTCCCGTGTCCGTCTCCCGCCCGCAGCTTCGTCTCCCGTGTCCGTCTCCCGGCCGCAGATTCGTCTCCCGTGCCCGTCTCCCGTGCCCGTCTCCCGGCCGCAGCTGCGTCTCCTGTGCCCGTCTCCCGTGCCCGTCTCCTGTGCCCGTCTCCTGTGCCCTCCCCGTACCCTCTCCTGCCCGTCTCCTGTGTGCCCGTCTCCTGTGCCCGTCTCCCGTGCCCATCTCCCGTACCCGTCTCCCGTGCCCGTCTCCTGTGCCCGTCTCCCGTGCCCGTCTCCGTCTCCCGTGCCTGTCTCCCGGCCGCAGCTTCGTCTCCCGTGCCCGTCTCCCGTGCCCGTCACCCGGCCGCAGCTTCGTCTCCCGTGCCCGTCTCCCGTGCCCGTCTCCCGGCCGCAGCTCCGTCTCCCGTGCCCGTATCCCGTGCCCGTCTCCCGTGCCCGTCTCCCGTGCCCGTCTCCCGTGCCCGTCTCCCGTGCCCGTCTTCCGTGCCCGTCTCATGTGCCCGTCTCCCGTGCCCGTCTCCCGTGCCCGTCTCCAGTGCCCGTCTCCCGTGCCCGTCTCCCGTGCCCGTCTCCCGGCCGCAGCTTCGTCTCCCGTGCCCGTCTCCCGTGCCCGTCTCCCGGCCGCAGCTGCGTCTCCTGTGCCCGTCTCCCGTGCCCGTCTCCGTCTCCCGTGCCTGTCTCCCGGCCGCAGCTTCGTCTCCCGTGCCCGTCTCCCGTGCCCGTCTCCCGGCCGCAGCTTCGTCTCCCGTGCCCGTCTCCCGTGCCCGTCTCCCGGCCGCAGCTCCGTCTCCCGTGCCCGTCTCCCGTGCCCGTCTCCCGTGCCCGTCTCCCGTGCCCGTCTCCCGTGCCCGTCTCCCGTGCCCGTCTCCCGTGCCCGTCTCCTGTGCCCGTCTCCCGTGCCCGTCTCCCGTGCCCGTCTCCAGTGCCCGTCTCCCGTGCCCGTATCCCGTGCCCGTATCCCGTGCCCGTATCCCGTGCCCGTATCCCGTGCCCGTCTCCCGTTCCCGTCTCCCGTGCCCGTCTCCCGTGCCCGTCTCCCGTGCCCGTCTCCGTCTCCGTCTCCCGTGCCCGTGCCCGTCTCCCGGCCGCAGCTGCGTCTCCCGTACCCGTCTCCCGTGCCCGTCTCCCGTGCCCGTCTCCCGTGCCCGTCTCCCGTGCCCGTCTCTCGGCCGCAGCTGCGTCTCCCGTGCCCGTGTCCCGGCCACCCCGAGAGAGACAAGGCTGACTTTCCCGGACCCCGACTCTGCATTGCCGAGCACCCGCTCTCCACGGCAGGAAAACTGCCCCGTCACGACGCGGCCTCCCCGCCCGGCCGGCGCGAGACGTGCCATTTGGGCACCGGCCCGGCACGAGCTGCGGCTCAAATATATAGGTAAAGGTACCCTGACGCAGGCAAATTGCCAGATGCCTGGATATTGACGTTTTCACGACCTTTGAAACGCGTAGTGTCTGGGGAAACATAGTGAATAAGGTAACACATCGATTGTCTCAGGCACCTGTCGCTCTTTCCTCCCCAAGAGCAGCTCTCAACATGACCAGGTCAGCACCCCCTGCCGATTGAATTCAGACGGCGGAGCAGTCATGCAGTCATGATGCACCGGCATGGCGAATGGCGTTTCTCAGTACAGTTAGGATTACTTATCTTGTCGTTTGATCGAACTGTCAATTGCGTGTCATATGCATACAAAACTATAGTGGAAATAAATTTGTAGAACTCGTTTGAGTCAACGTAACGTTTGTGAGTTGCAGGAAGCAACTCACAAACGTGAGGAATTAACAAAAGGAATTGACAATGCCATCGGCAATAGGATGTAGATTATGTAACGTCACGCCAGTCAGTCTGTCGCATCGATTGCTCTTGATGTCGGGCTAGACGTCTCCCTCTCCACTGTCAGCGCAGTTATGCAGGCGAGTAATCGCTAACAAGGGAGGTGGAAGTTCGATGACCTACGTTCCATCTCCGGCTGTGCTTGGCCACAGCTCGATACTTGTCGGACCGTCTCCGGGACTTCCTGACCTCCCTGAGGCCTGAAGCTCTGTTCCCGGATGGAATACCTGACCACATTCTCTGTCGGTGCGGGGGAGGGTCGGCGGACGGGAGAGTACAGGGACCGGAAATCCGTTCTATCGACTTGTGCTGCCCTCGGCGCTCACACCACCGTTTCTGCAGCTCGCCGCGCACTCGCTGCCGGATTGCTTTCGGTCGAGCCGCACGGGTCACTCGGGCCCCGGCGCAACGATACGGGTCCCGACGCGGCCCATGGGCTGTGGCGCCCGCCCGGCCAGGCCGTGTACGGCCACTGCAAGCCGTGAAGAAAGACAGCCGAGTTGAAATTGGCAACAAAGGCTACCGATAGTCGGTATGTGTGATACGTCATCAGGAAAGAAGGTGGATGTGAGCCATACTGCCACGATACCTATGGTCCTATGGATTTATGTAAGATTGCATGTGATTCTCAGAAACAGTCGCGATGAATAGCACCGCAGTGATAAAAGGAAATATCATGGCACAGTGGCTGACTGTTGTGCTTCCCGGTCCACCGAAAAATCAAAGGAAACATGATCGAAGTGCCACCGAGGCGTGTTCCCGTACTAAACGGCAGCAAACTAGTAAGAATGTGTATGATTGAGGAAACCGACACGCTTTCTGGGATAAATTGTCGTTAGGTCGGTGGTGGTGGAACAAATTCGCTTCAGAGTTCACTTCCTATCCGGTACACTTTAATACAGGTGCAACATTGCAGACTGCTTACCGTACAATGTACAGTTTTACTTTAGAATGAAAGGCAATATATATCACCAAAAATGGGGGGGGGGCGGGGTCCAGGAAGCTCCGGTCGGAGTCCATCCCCAGATTTGCAAGATGTTTACATTGGCCCTACCGGGGGCCAATGTAAAAATCTCCCCAAATGGCTGCCCCCCCCCCCCCACCACCCAACCTCTGGCTGCCCCCTCCCCCTCCCACACTACAAATGTTGGTGGCGACGCCACTGGGCAGCACATAATTATGATGACATTGTTGATATATTCCTGCATCTAGAAGCTCCCCTGCAGAGAGATGGCCCCGTCAGTGAGCTGCCGCCGCCGAACCAGTGACGGGATGTCCCGTGTGCCGCATTCTAACGAGGTGATTTGTCCCTGGAACGGTGAGAAGCTCCGCGAAGTTCCCATCACTGACCGACCGGCCGTGAGAGACGGGCGACAGATGGCGATTCGGCCGGCATTCGCTACGCTTACGACAGTTGCATGCTCGAGCGTTGACCTAAGCAGTGGTTAAGTCTTGGATCAGCAGTGTATGAGTACCATCTCAGCGAAATTCGTCACGACTCTATCATCGCTCACAAGGCCGACGAAGGATGATTTAAAGATAATAGTTCACCTTTAACATGGAGTTTTGGACTGAGATAGCAGATTTGTAGAGCAGATCTAAAAATTGATTGTGGTGAAATAATTACCTCCCTACGTTAAGTAATTTCGACACAGGACTAGTGGGCCCGGTTTCATGTCCGCTGTTCCGGGTCACGATCGGGACATGAACGCTCGCCGCCTGAGGCAGGTATACTATCTGGCACGTAGTTTCTGATCACGACGCCTCGTTAATATCCGCTCAGCCGCCCCGGCGGCCCCTTGTCAGAGATGTCCGTGAAGTTAGCGTCGGATTCGGATTCTAATCAGCGTCGAGTAGCGATTCGCTTCAAAATCTGGTTACAGGTCAATTGGGCACGCTGATCACGAAAATAACATTTATTTTGACATTCAAGGTCATCTTCAAGGTCATTTTTAAGGTCAAAGTACGGGGCGCCTCAAAACGCCCAAGGGTTGCTCCAATTGCAGAAATAATGTATCCGTCGATTTCCCGGGTCCATATCTAACCCTCCGCATTGGCAACCTCACGCGTGCCTTATATCCTTGAGACCAGAACAGGTTCTCAAAGGACGGGGCGCCTCAAAACACCCTTAACGGTTGCTCCAATTGCAAAAAAAATGTCTCACTCGATTCCTCAGGTCCATATCTAACCTCCGCATTGGAAACTTCACGCGTGCCGCATATCCTTGAAACTATAAAATGCTCTCAAATGACGGGGCGCCTCAAAACGCCTTTTAAGGGTTGCACCAAATGCAAAAATATGGTCTCAGTCGATTCCCCGAGTCCATATCTAACCTCTGCATTGGCAACCTCACGCGTGCTTATATCCTTGAGACCATAAAAGGTTCTCAAAGGACGGGCGCCTCAAAACGCCCTTAAAGATTACTCCAATTGCAAAAACAATGGTCTCAGTCGATTCCTCAGGTCCATA